>CAUYLG010044102.1:0-122284 GCA_963573385.1 Cacajao melanocephalus | reverse complement strand
ATAACAGAGTGATGAGATCTGTGCACTCTCATTGTGCACAGTGATAAGATCATAGCTTACTGCAGCCTCTAATGCCAGGGCTTACATGATCCTCCCACTTCAGCCTTATGAATAGCTGAGACAATAGGTGCGAGCCATTGCACCTGGCCGTTATTTTATTTATTTATTTGTTTGTTTCTTTTTACTTATTTTTTAATATATATATTTTATTGCACTTTAGGTTCTGGAGTACGTGTACAGATCATGCAGGATTGTTGCACAGATATGTAATAACTGAGTGAGTTAGAAGGAAACACCACACTCTGAGTTCAAATTATGAATCCTTTATTCAGCCAGTGACCAAGACTCAGCTAATGCTCAAAATCTCTCTGCCCCAAGGAAGGGGCTTGATTTCCCTTTACACCTTGATTTTGGAAGGGGAGGAGTCAGCCTAGTTGAAGCGGAATTTTATAGAAGCAGAACAAGTTAGTAGGAGGAGGCTGGTAACCAGGGCACAGGAGGTTCCCAGGATTGTTGGTTGCTAAGAGTATTTCCATACAATCACTAAGGGGGGTAGCAGGGGGAACTTTCCATACAATCAATTACCAAGGAAGGTATTCACTATAGCATGTAGACTTGCCAAGCAGGATGCAGTTACACTGGTTACAGGTACTCTGAACAGTGTGAACCACTCTTTACTGCTCAAAGCTTTGAGTGAGGCATGACCCAGTAACGCCCCTGAGGGGCTGCAGCAGGGAGGGAGAAGCTCCAGAGAGCTTGTCAGGTTTGCAGCTAACATGGAGTCAGTTGGGCTAACCCAGGTTAGGTTTTTACAGGTAAATACATGGCAGTGTGGTTTGCTGCCTCCAGGCCACCATCACCTATATCTGGCATTTCTCCCCGTGTTATCCCTCCCCAACCTCTCCACTGCCCATGGTCCTCCCCTATTCCCCCCAGCAGACCCCAGTGTGTGATGCTCCCCTCCCTGTGTCCATGTATTCTCATTATTCAACACCTGCCTATGAGTGAGAACATGCAGTGTTTGATTTTCTGTTCTTGTGTCAGTTTTCTAAGAATGATGGTTTCCAGATTCATCCATGTCCCTACAAAGGACATGAACTCATCGTTTTTTATGGCTGCATAATATTCCATGGTGTATATGTGTCACATTTTCCCTGTCCAGTCTGTCATTGATGGGCATTTGGGTTGGTTCCAGGTCTTTGCTATTGTAAACAGTGCTGCAATGAACATTCGTGTGCATGTGTCCTTACAATAGAACAATTTATAATCCTTTGGATATATACCCAGTAATGGGATTGCTGGGTCAAACGGAATTTCTATTTGTAGGTCCCTGTGGAATCGCCACACTGTCTTCCGCAATGGTTGAACTAATTTACACTACCACCAACAGTGTAAAAGTGTTCCTATTTCTCCACATCCTCTCCAGCATCTGTTGTGTCCAGATTTTTTAATGATTGCCATTCTAACTGGCATGAGATGGTATCTCAATGTAGTTTTGATTTGCACTTCTCTAATGACCAGTGATGATGAGCATTTTTTCATATGTTTGTTGGCCTCATATATGTCTTGTTTTGAAAAGTGTCTGTTCATATCCTTTGCCCACTTTTGAATGGGTTTGTTTTTTTTTTCTTGTAAATCTGTTTTAGTTCTTTGTAGATTCTGGATATTAGCCCTTTGTCAGATGGGTAGATTGAAAAAAATTTTTCCCATTCTGTTGGTTACCCATTCACTCTAATGATAGTTTCTTTAGCTGTACAGAAGCTCTAGAGTTTAATTAGATCCCATTTGTCTATTTTGGCTTTTGTTGCCAATGCTTTTGGTGTTTTAGTCATGAAGTCCTTGCCTATGCCTATGTTCTATATGGTTTTGCCTAGGTTTTCTTCTATGGTTTTTATGGTATTAGGTCTTATGTTTAAGTCTTTAATCCATTTGGAATTAATTGTGATATAAGGTGTCAGGAAGGGGTCCAGTTTCTGCTTTCTGCATATTTTAGCCAGTTTTCCCCAACACCATTTATTAAACAGGGAATCCTTTCCCCATTGCTTATTTTTGTCAGGTTTGCCAAAGATCAGATGGTTATTGATGTGTGGCATTGCCTCTGAGGCCTCTGTTCTGTTCCATTGGTCTATATCTCTGTTTTGGTATCTCTGTTTTGATCACTGTAGCCTTGTAGTATGGCAAAGTCAGGTAGCATGATGCCTCCAGCTTTGTTCTTTTTGCTTAGGATTGTCTTGGCTATGTGGTCTCTCTTTTGGTTCCATATGAAGTTTAAGATGGTTTTTTCCATTTCTGTGAAGAGGGTCATAGGTGGCTTGATGGGATAGCACTGACTCTATAAATTACTTTGGGCAGTATGGCCATTTTCACAATACTGATTCTTCCTAACCATGAGCATGGAATGTTTTTCCATCTGTTTGTGTCCTGTCTTATTTCTTTGAGCAGTGATTTGCAGTTCTCCTTGAAGAAGTCCTTTACATCCTTTGTCAGTTGTATTCCTAGACGTTTTATTCTCTTTGTAGCAATTGTGGTTGGGAGTTTGCTTTTGATTTGGCTCTCTTTAAGTCGGTTATTGGTGTATAGGAGAGCTTGTGGTTTTGGCACATTGATTCTGTATCCTGAGATGTTGCTGAAGTTGCTTATCAGTTTCAGGAAATTTGGGTGGAGACGATGGGATCTTCTAAATATACAATCATGTCATGTGCAAATAGAGACAGTTTGACTTCCTCCTTTCTTAACTGAATACCTTTTATTTCTTTTCCTTGCCTGATTGCTCTGGCTAGAACTCCCAATACTATACTCAATAGTAGTTGTTAGAGAAGGCATACTTTTCTAGTGTCAGATTTCAAAGGGAATGTTTCCACTTTTGACCATTCAGTATGATATTGGCTGTGGGTTTGTCATTAATAGCTTTTTATTTTGAGATACGTTCCATGGATACCTAGTTTATTGAAAGTTTTTAGCATAAAGGGCGCTTGATTTTTTTGTTTATTTATTTTGAGATGGAGTCTCACTCTTGTTGCCCAGGCTGGAGTGCAGTGGTGCAATATCAGGTCACTGCAACCTCTGCTTCTCAAGTTCAAGCAACTCTCCTGCCTCAGCCTCCAGAGTAGCTGGGATTACAGACACCCACCACCACTTCTGGCTAATTTTTGTATCTTTAGTAGAGGCAGAATTTTGCCATGTTGGTCAAACTGGTCTCAAACTCCTGAACTAAGGTGATCCACCTGCCTCGGCCTTCCAAAGTGCTGGGATTACAGGCATGAGACACTGAGCTTGGCCACCTGGCCCCTATTTTAATTTCAATAAGAATTAAAGGAAAATGGCAACTTATATATTTGCCTCCAAATCTTATTTTTATGTTATTTCTTTATAATTATTTGTGTAACAAATATTCTACCAATCTATGGTGCTCTTTTTAATAAATTGCTGTATTTCTGTAGAGTTGATACCTAATATATTTACTATGGTATTAATACTTGCATTTTAGAACTTTAAGAGTACATTGTGTATATTTTAGTCAGTTTTCCTAATCTTGTCAATGAATGAGTAAATTTTACAATAGTTAAATGATTTTGATGGGTTAGAATGTTAGAAAGCTGTGATTGGATTTAAGGTCTACTGGATCCCACTTCTGGACCTTAGATATAACAACAAATCATTATTAATTAATTACTTAATGGAATGATTATAATTGTATAGTCTACAAAACAAAACCCAAAACTGTGACTTTAAATGTGATGAGAGCTGTCTAGAAGTCACATAAGACTAAGAGAGAATGGCCAGTTTCTAATTTATTTTAGAACTCACAGTTATTAAATACATAAAGTTTAGTGCTACAGTATAATAATAATAGTAGAATACACAGTATAAATTAATGACAAACATGACAATTTGTCATACAGCTACTTATTTTTTTGGTAAACTAATAACCTCTAGGTCCATTCATAAAAATAATTAGTCTTCTTAAAATAGACTAAATTATATAACAAATTACATAATAGTATAATTGAAACATTTAAAAAATCAGGGTTGAAGCTTATATTGTACCAATAAAATAATTTTCAAAATTTATGTATGATTAATTTTCTTACATTCATTTCCCTAATAGCTTTTTTTGACGTGTACTTTATAAACTATATAATTCACCATTAAAGCAAATAATTCAGTGGTTTTCAGCATATTCAGGGTTTTTCAATCATCCTCACCATCAATTTTAGAACATTTCAACATTCCCAAAAGAAATGCTGTATCCATAACCAGTTGTACCTTACTGTTCCCCAACCGCTTATCCAGCCCTAAGCAATTCTTCATCTACAGTCTATCTCCATAGATTCTCATGCTTTAGGCCTTTTATATAAATGGTATCATACAATAAATGATCTTTTTATGTGTGGCTTCTTTCACTTAGCATGTTTTCAAGGTTCAAATGCATTGTAGCATGAATTACTTTTTGAGTGAGTGATATTTTGTTGTGTGTATATGCCATATTTTATACACTTGCCAGTTGAGAGATACTTGGCTTGTTTACACTTTTTGGCTATTATGAATAATACTGGTATAAAAATTTGTGTATAAAGTTTGTTTAGGCATAAATTTTCAGTTCTGTGGGTAAATTATTACGAATGGAATTGCTGAAAACTTTATGTTTAACACTTTTAGGAATTGGCAGACTATTTTCTGTAGGAGATGAACCATTTTGCAGTCTCATTTATATGTTAGGGTTCCAATATTTCTGTATTTTACCCAACTCTTGTTACTATGTGTCTTTTTGACAACAGCTATCCTTGTGGGTGTGAAGTTGTATCCCATTTGTAATTGGTCTTGATTTGCATTTCTCTGATGACAACTAATGTTGAATATTTCTTCATTTGTTTATTGGCTAGTTTTAGATCTTCTTTGACAAAATGTTGGTAGTTTTTGTTCATTTTCAAGATGACTTGTCTTTTTACTGTTGAGTTGTAATGGTTCTTTATACAGTTAATATGCAAGTCCCTTAACAGATACATGGTTTGCAAATATTTTGTTTCATTCTGTCACTTGTCTTATCAATTTCTCAGTGGTATCCTTTGAAACACATTTTTTGTTCCTTTTGATGAAGTGAAATTTATTTAGTTTATGTTCCTTGTCCTTTTGGTGTCATATGTAAAAAGGCTTTGCCCAATTACAGGTCACAAATATTTACTCCTAAGTTTACTTTTAAGATAGCTTATGGCTTCACCTCTTAAACTTTGAGTTAATTTTTCTGCGTATGGTATAAAAAAGGAGTCATATAAAACTTCATTCTTTTGTGTGTGGATATCTAATTTTTCCAGAACCATTTGTTCAATTATTGTTTGCTCATTTAATTGACTTCCCTGTCAAAATAAAATCTCTCAGAAACATAAGGACAAATTTCTAGACTTTCGATTTTATTTTATTGATGCATATGTCTAAACTTATGCCAATTCCATGTATTTATTTTGTAGTATATTTTGAAATTAAGAAGTGTGAGTCTTCCAATTTTGTTCTTTTCAAACTGTTTTGACTATTTTGGTTCCCTTAAGTTTCTGTATTAATTTTACATCAGCTTGTCAATTTCTACAAGAAGCCAGCTGGGATTCTGAGGGATTTTATTGAAACTGTAGGTTAGTTCAGGAATATTGCCATCTTTACAATATTAACTATTCTGAGCCTTAAACACAAGCTACCTCTCCATTTATTTGGCTCTTCTTTAATATGTTTAACAATGTTTTGTATTTTGAGAGGATAAATTTTGTACTCTTTTGGTTAAATTTATTCCCAGGTATTTTTATTTCATTTGATGTTATTTTAAATGAACTAGTTCTCTTAATTTTTGTTTTATTGCTAATACATAGAAATACAATTGATTGTTGTACATTGATTTTTCATGCTGCAACACTGCTGAACTCGCGTATTAGTTCTTATAATACATATGTGTGCAAGCTGTTCTTGCTCATTCTTGGGCAGAGAATGAGATACCTATCAAAGGAATTTAAGACAAAGATGATAACACTTTCCCAAAACTGATTGCCTTCCAGTTTGGGGACTAAAACCACGTTTGTAAAACTAACACATTGTCCACAAGGTTAAAATTATGTCTCAGGAGTCAGGTAGCCAGAGGGCACAAAATTTGTAATCTTCCCAATTGCTCCTGTAGATAATATGAGTGTAATAAAACCTAAGGCTGGTTTTTGAGATATTTTTCAGATACTGCTTTCTGATGTACCAGCTGGTAACACCTGAATCGGTAACTCGTACCAAGAAACTGACAACAGGTCTTATAACCCCTATCCAGTAACTGACTCAGTACAAGAAGACTGCTTTTACAACATATGATTTTATGTCTGACCCAAACAGTTAGCATTCCCCATTCCCTAACCCAGTGACAGCCAAAGTATCCTTGAGTATTCCTGGTATCTGAATTCTTGGGAAGTGAACTTGAGAATTATCTTCTGTCTTTCTGCTTGGTTGGCCCTGTAATTATTAAACTCTTTCTTTGCTACAAAACCTATTGCTCTCAGTACATTGGTTTTGCTGGGCAGCAGGCAGGAAAACCCATCAGGCTGTAACGTAAATAGACCTTCAAAAATAGCTTCTATGTTTTCCTATATATAAAGAAATCTTCCTTTTGACATTTAGCTTTATATGCTTTAAAACTGACAGACTAATTCATAGGCTGTATCATCTGTTATTTGCCAAACTTTTTATCTGGAGATTTTAAAGGTAATTCTCTGCAGATTTTTTACACTCTTAATGAGTCAACAGTTAAAGGAAATGGAAATGTGCACATTATATTGTGTCAGCAAAAGGCGGTTTTACAGGATTAGGAAGTCAGACATTCAAGTTTTGAATAAGTGGAGATAATTGTACATTGACTCATTAACAGCAAGAAGTTTTGCATTTCTAAGAGCCTATTTATAAAAACAATTTCATTTTTTATTAAACTTTCAGTTGATTCTTAAACACCATATGTAAATTAATCTTTCTAAATATTGTGAAAATGATATAGTTTGATGAATCATAAAAATTGGATATACCATAAAACTATTTCTTGTGTTGGCAAAGGATATGTGTGAACAGGTCCTGATGTCTGGTGTTTAAAAAGAGTTTTGTTTTGCGGGAATGAAGGAACGTCTTCTTTCTTTGTTGAAGACTTTGTAATTTGAGTCTAAAAAACAAATGGACAACAGACAGATTAGTAGGAGAAAAGGCATACAAGTTAATTTGTATGCAAATACACAGCAGCTGCACAAAAACTGAGACTCCAAGATGAGCCAGATGACTGAAGATTTTATACCATAAGGAAAGGAGTTAGGGTTTGGAGCTCTGAGAGGGAAGTGGTAAAAGGTTATCGGAGGGTGAGGAGAAAAAAAATATATAATGAGCAAAGGCTGCCTTGTTATGCAGATGAAGTCTCTTGAGAAGCAGCCCTCAGAAAGAGAAATGGTAGCCTGTAGTAAAAGTTTTCTGTGAAACCTTAATCAGCGTCAGACCTTTAGTCTCTTTCTCCTGTGAGTTAATCTTTCCTAGATCCTGATAAGACAACCTCAGAAAAAGCCTCTGTCTGCATCCCCTATTTTCTTTATTAAAGCAGATAGATGTAAATTTCTTTTACAAAAGGATAGCTTCTCAGAGCTAATTCTGCCTGCTTTTTCTCATCACAACTAACCCAAAATATGCCAAAGAAGTATATTTTGGGGTGGCATATTTTGATTTCCCAGTTTCAGATAATATAAATTAAAATGTTTATTTCTATGACTGTTTATGGAAAAACACACATAACGTTCTTGCAAGAAATGTATGATTATGCCATATTTCTTATGACAGTTATTTTGTTTAATAGTGCTACATATTATTCATCGTCTCTTTGTGAAGTTAGAAGCATGATGGAGTCAATAATGGAGTCAACTATGCCAGATTTTTCTCACTGCCATAATTTTTGCAGAGGCGGTTTCATTTGTGCCTTAGAATATTTATTTTAATAATTTTGGAGGGCAAAAAAAGTCATTTGATTTAGTTGCATTATACATTGGTAGCATCGGTGGTTATTCTATATTTTGACCATTTCTAGTTAATAATACTTAAAGAAGCCTAGTTGTTAAATTATACCCAGGGTTTGCTTCTGTTTCTCCCTGCTTCTGGCATTCATTGCTATTGAAATTATTACATTAAAACGTAACTATAACTGATTATATTTTCAAATCCAAATAGTTGAAGTGAGAAAACAGGGTTATCATTCTCTAGATTCACAACAACACTCTCACACAAGTGTTTTACTTCATATCAAAACTTCTACTCTTTCGAGAATCATACTACCCTATCATTTCTGCATTTTCTCAATCTTCCTGTGTAGGTTCTACGTCTGTTGCAGTCTTTGGTACGTGGATCATATTTTCCATGTTTACACAATATCTTTTAATTATTTGAATGATCTTTAACCCTCACCTGTAGAACGCCAAACAATAGCTTTGTATCTAATTCACCCAGCTCCTGCAGCTTCAGTGGTCATCTACATTTACAGTAAAAATCCTCCCTGCAGGGTCAAATTCTCAAAGTTTTTCTAATCTGATCTGGTTGAGATCAGAACTTTAAAATATAACTTGCCTGTTTTCTGACCATGACTTCCTGTTTTTCTAGCTCTTTTACTCCCTTATTTCCTTCATTTTATTTCATCAAAGACTCTAAGACCTTATTATCTTACTTCTGTTTTAGAAACTCACATACTTCCTCATCTCCCTTCCTTCACTGGCATCCCTGAATTTCATGTTAAGTGTCTGAACAACTTTCTCAGTAGCCTAGATTTCTCGGCACCTGTCATTTTCTCGCATTCATCCACTCAAAACGAACCCCAAATCACTGCTGTCATCTACATTGTCTTTTTGTTTACTTGATTGAATAAGGACTGTGGAGACAAAAAAAAAATACACAAGTGAAAATATCCTGATAAGTAACTTTGATTGTGACTTCAAAACATCCCATTAGTACCTTTACTGATCTTGGTTAGCTCTTTGATTCCTTAAAATGATTATTCTAAACTTTTGTGACTTTCCTATGTCTCCTTCCTCAGTTTCCATTAATCTCATTCTCACTAGGCAACCTTTTTCCTGGAATCTGTGCTACTGAGAACAAACAAACCAAAACAAAAAAATAGAAAAAATCCTGTGACCGTTAGTTGCAATCTCACTTCTGTACTCACCTACAAACTTATCTATTCCATATTCACCAATCTTTTATCTGTAAGATGTAAATACGAGTTTTGCTTTTCTTTCTGAGTAAATGTTTAATTTTGCTCCCTTGAGAAAACTTGCTGAGTGAATACGTTCTGTTTTCCCCCATTTTACATTTAGTTTCCCTTATCTTGCTAGGTAGCATTCCCTCAGTGCATAGATAGGCTTAAATAGCCTTTTGCTAAGCAAACAATATCAACAAAGCCTTTTCCTTCTTATTTCTTTTTTTTTAAATTATTTTTATACCCTACTCTCAAGAATGAATAACCTTCCTGTTTCTTACGCTAGTATCTCAATAATTTTTCTCCTCTTCCTATGGAGATTAGTCAATAACAGTCTTCATTTTTCTTTAAATTTCTTTGTCTTTCTTCTGCCTTCCTAAATCCCTCCAGTATGGTTTTTTACTTTCCCCATGACACTGAAGCTATTTTTATTATGAGCTCCAATAACTTCTAAATGATGCATCCAATTGATATTTTCAAATATCTGTCTTGTTGAGAGATTGTATTACATTTGATGACTGTAGAAGAAATTTTTCAAATTGTCTTTCTTAAATTCCACTTCATATTATTATTTGGAAAGATAGGAATGCTAAAATCATTTCACCAGCTCTTTTGTAGCTATAATCTTGGATGTGAAATGCGTTTCTCCATTAGATGCACTCCAGAGAGTTCAGGGAAATGTGAAGTGGAGACTAGATCTGTGGCTTGAAGCCAGTGCTGCCAGTAAACAAGATTCGGAAATGAGTTGGTTACTTTTACATGTGTCCCAGTGCCCAGTGTTCAATTCCCTGCTGTCAAGAAATGACATCAGCCCCAGACTCTTCATCCACTTTTTTATTTCTTGGCATGATTTTAGCTCGGTGTACTTATTCTCTGGCATTCTAGTTGTGAGGGTTCATTGGGAAAGCAGCAGTATCTTCTGGTTTTTCTTCTAGCTGCAGTGATAGCTTTGAGGTTTTAACTCTTTTTGAACTGAGTGTCATTCCAGAAGACCTAAATTGTAAACTGTACCTGCAAGATGCCTCACAATTACATAAAAACTCAATGGAAACCTCCTTTGCAAAAACTGTGACAGTGGGAGGAATCTACCGTAAACAAACTCTGTCTTGTTTCTAACCTCACAAGCTTACTGCCCTTGCTCATTCCTGAATGTAGGCAAAGCTAACTATGGGGAGACATTTAGCTTATAATTTGATGTTGAAGCAAGGAGAATAAGAGTCCCTTCCCAATACTGACCTTCTCCTTGTTCAGGGACCTAAACCATCTTTTTAAGACTAATTAAAGGCCACAGCATTAAAATTATGGGCAGAGCCTTAATTCTGCCAAGATATAGGCATAGTTAAATGATAACCAGCCATTGCTGCGTAGCTTGCTTTTTTATAATTCCTTACCACTGACAAGTCATGTAGCCAGAGGTCACAAGATTTGAAACACCACCCCCAACCTTGCTCCCATAGATAACATCACTATTACAAAACCTAAGATTGGTCTTTGAGATATTTTTCAGCTTTTTCCATTCTCCTGACCTGCTGACACTACCTGGACTCATGCCTCATACCAAGCAACTGAGTCAACCAGTCATGTGACCTCCACCTGGAAACTGACTCTCAAGTACACAAAGACAGACCCTCTCATGGTTTCATCACCAACCAAACCAATCAGCAGCACACATTCCCTAGCCCCATGCCTGCTAAATTGTCCTTAAAAATCCTATCCTCTGAGCTCTCAGAGAAGCAGATTTGAGAAATATTTCCAGTCTTCCCACTTGGCTGCCTTGTGATAATTAAACTCCTCACTTGCAACATTTCTGCTGTTCTCAGTGTATTGACTTTTCCAGGCAGCCAGCATGAAGGCGCCATTGGGCTGTCACACAATTATTAATTTAAATACCTTCATACTTCCAAATCCTATGTTGTATTCTGCTCCTCTGTTGAATGAGTTCTGACTGCTAGAGCACTTACTCTCCCTTTCTTAATTCCTTTCATTGCCATGACACAGCACTCCTCTGGTCATTGTCATACCTCTGGTTTTCTCCTTCTTTAAGAGCTTCTCTCTTTCTCCTTTATGTTTATATATATTTGTGCTTCGGAACAACTCTTGCAGTCTACACCCTGTTCTTGGTGATCTTACACATTCTCATGTTTTTGTTTTTTCTTAAGCAGTTCTGTTGCCCAGGCTGGAATGCAGTGGCACAACCTTGGCTCACTGCAGCCTCAACCTCCTGGGCTCCTGCCTCAGCCTCCTCAGTAGCTGGTACTACCAGCATGTGCCACCATGCCTGGCTAATTTTGTTTATTTGTTGTAGAGAGGGGATCTCACTATGTTGCCTGGCTGGCTTCAAACTCCTGGATGCAAGCAGTCTTCCCATCTTGGCCGTACAAAATGCTGGGATGATAGGCATGAGCCACCACATCCAGCCTCATGATCTTAGTAGCAAATAAATGCCAACTCTTTAATTTGTATGAATAGGTCATACATTCTTTTTTCACTTTAGACATAGACTAAGCTACTGTGTATCTCCGCAGGGTTATTCTTCTTGTTCCACAAATATTAACTTGGGGAAAGTGAGCTCACTCTATTTCTCTATCCTCAAGTATGCTTCATCCATGTACATCTTCATTTGATTCTTTAGTAATGATGCATCCTTACTTGTCATTTTTATTCTTATCTTCTCGTACCACATTTGGCATTCAGTCAACAAATCCCTTCCTATTACTTACTGACTTTATCCCCCTTCTTTATCCAACTACCATTTTTAAAACATTACATCTTTGTAGACTGGATATGGTGGCTTACGCCTATAATCTCAGCCCTTTGGAAGGCCTAGGTGGGCAGATCATTTGAGGACAGGAGTTCGACACCAGCCTGGCCAAGACAATAGTGAAAACTTGCCTCTACTAAAATTACAAAAAATAGCCAGGAATGGTGGTGCATGCCTGTAATCCCAGCTACTCAGGTGGCTGAGGCATGAGAATTGCTTAAACCTGGGAGGTGGAGGTTGGAGTGAGCTGAGATTTCACAAATGTACTCTAGCCCGGGCGACAGAGCAAGACTCTGTCTCAAAATAAATAAAATAAAATAAAATTGAATGTTATCTCTCACATAGAGCACAGGAAAAGTTTCTCAACTAGGCTTTCTGTCTGTCATCCTTAAATTTATTCTCACACACTGCAGTCAGAATACTTTATATAAAACACAACCAAGGCATATTATTTCTCAGCTTGGTTTCCTTTAGTGGCACTTCATCGTATAAGACAGTGCCTAAATTCCTTAATACGGTATTTAACTCTATCATCGCTCTGGCTTCTCTCTGTCTTGCCTCCTTTCCTGGCTCTTCTGAGGTTGGTCCTGGTATACCTTCTCTCTGTACCTTCTATGTGTTGTTCCATGGCTGACACACCTATACATATGCAAAAAGATATACTTTCAAATGGATAAGAAAAAGCCACATTTTACTCAAGTTTACTTTATAGCAAATAGTAAATATTAATTTGAAGCCTAAGCTTTTGCATCTCTCTTCACCTCAGTTACAGAGAGATGACCAGCAGCATCCTCTAGGAACAATTTTTGTTAGTATTTATTGGGTATTTTCTAGATAGCTGGAAAAACTGTAAGCAGTATCTTTAGAACATTTTCTGTTTAATTCTGATACATGTCCAATAAAATTTGTACAATTTTTGGCAATATTTAAGAATTTTTTTGGTTAGTAAGTGGTTAACTCAGAACTGAACCTAGATAGACAATCTCCAAAGCTGTTTCCTTTACTATATTCTATAATGCTTCTAGTAGATTAAAGAAAAAGTCATACATTATGGAAGTCTTGGCAGTAGATTCATTTCCTAGGGATATCATAACAATTTTCCACAAACTTGATAGCTTTGAGGCAGAAGTAATTATTCTCTCACAGTTCTGGAGACCAGAAGGCCAAAATCAACTTGTTGGTAGAGTTGCTTTCTTTTGGAGTCTCTGAGGTCAAATCTGCTCCATGCCTCTTTCCCAGCTTCGAGAGAAAGCTGGCAATTCTTAGCATAGCTGTCTTCCCTCTGTATCTCTGTATCTTCCTCTTTTCTTATAAGGACAAGTGTCCTTATAAATTTAGAGTCCATCCTAAATTCAGGTTACTTTAGAGATTCTTACCTTAATGACATCTTCAAAGATTCCTTTTCTAAATAGTGTCAGATTCTCAGATACTGGGGGTTAGGACTTGGATATACCTTTATTGATGGAAAAATTCAGTCAATTAAAAGGATTGTCAATGTATCATAGAAATGCTATTGACTATATAATCTGTGTATAATTATGACATGGTAAGTGCACCATACAAAAGGCCTCATTTGCCATTGCTTTTAATCCCATGGCTCAATTATAACAAGAAATATTTTACGAAGGTATTATAAGAATTGCATGTCTACCAAACTAGTAGAAAAAAATTACTACAAACTTCAGTTTGACGGGAAAAGAGAAAAAATTAATAGCATGCATGTGCATCAGTTATCACAATTGCTAGCAAAGTTTTTATAGGCTGAAATTTTTTTTGCCAGTGAAACTGATATAGGAGATAGACATTATTTAGACAGATAGTGCGGGCAAAAGGGTCCTCAGCGGTACTTCCCTTCTTACAAAAATCAGCCCAAGAAATCATTTCTTTTCTAACATAGAGCAGCATAAAATATCAAGCTGCAAACATAAACAAGGAAGCTGGAAGCTTGCATGGGGGGATGCTGGCAGCTACCCCAATAGAAAAAGGCTACCTGGCAGCCACGCATATCTACCATGGGGTTCAGCCTTCCTTTTTTTGTTAGCATGTGTACAGTAAGAAATGGGCAACACGGAGAAGCTCAGGCAGAGAAACCACATGCATAATAAAAGATTGGGGTGGGGGCTGCCAGAGATTCACACCTTATGCAGATGGCACACCTAGTCCTAACAGACTTTTCATGTCCTTTGTAAATCAGACATTGCCTCCCCATTAGTTCATCTATAAAAATCCCTGCATTTCACCACAGATTGGCAACCCATTTTTCTCAGACCCCTTTCGGTAGCAGAGAGCTATTCTCTCTCTCTTTTGCCTATTGAATTTCAGCTCTATATCTCACCCTTTGTGTGTGTCCACGTTCTTGATATCCGTGGCTATGAGACAAAGAACCTTGGGTGTTACCCCAGACAACAAGGACACTTCAAAATAATTTTACTGATTAGGAGACAAATGATGAGATATATAGGTTTTCATTTATTTGAGTTCTTTTTAGTTTTTCCTACAGCAACCATACTAGCAGGATACATAATATTTTTTAATTTTTCTGTTTATGTTCATAGGCTGTCACTCACTGTCATTTTAATCACCCCTTCAAAGGGTTTACTTTGGGTAAACATTTCTCTGACTTAGCAAATACTCCTGATGAAATATGTATGTTTTAATGATTTGCAGCTCATAAAGCAGTTTTTTATATCTGAAGTAAGGCTGAAAGAGTGATAACTTCAGGCCTAGCCACATTTTGAGAAAATATAATATATAACACATGAGTATATAGAACATGAATGAAAAGAAATCAAATCAGTTTTTATTTTTCACTCCACTGACAGCACATCATGAGTCAAAAGTGATTCCTCCTGAACTTAAATATACAAATGTCTCACTTTGAAAGCTGGAATTAGATTTTTGGTTCATTAAAAAAAAACTTTTTTTTGTAATTTTATTCCTTTGTGTTATATAAAATCCTGTAAGTTAATATGCTTGCTATGAAAAATTTTTAAAAGAAAAATGGACAGAACCTACATAGTGATGAATTATCATAAATTATATTTACTCAAGGATACTTTTTCATCAAAAAAGCTAAAATTATAGTGGACTTAGGAAACTGTTAATACTTAGATGCTTACAGTTTTTGAGGAAATATGTTAGAGATACTGTAAAGCTAGGGTGACAAACTTTAAGTTATTATATACTTTAGAAGACTGTGTATACGTTCATGAACAACCCCAAGTAGGAAAGAATAACAAGAACAATCAATCATGCTGTCTGATTTCAAAATACCTTACAAAACCATAGCAGTAAAAAAGCATGGAACTAGCGTAAAAACAGACACATTGACCAATAGAATAACAGAGAAAGCCAAGAAATAAACCACAAAAAATTGTAAATTTTCAACAGAACTGTCAAGAAGACTCAATGGGGTTAGGGCAGTCTTTTCAATAGTGTCGGGAGAACTGGATATTGACATGCAAAACAGTGAAATTGAACCCCTACGACGTGTCATATACAAAATCAACTTGAAGTAAAGATTTAAAACCTGAAACTGTAAAATTATTAGAAGAAAACATAGCGAGAAAGCTCTGTAACATTGGTCTGGGCAGTGATTTCTTAGATATCATCAAAAGCACAGACAACAAAAGCAGAGATAGACAAATGCGACTGCATCTGACTAAAAAGCTTCTGTGGCCGGGTGAGTAATCCCGGTCACTTTGGGAGGCCTAGGTGGGCAGATCACCTGAGGTCAGGAGTTTGAGACCAGCCTGACCACATGGAGAAACCCCATCTGTACTAAAAATGCAGAAAATTAGCCAGGTGTGGTGGCACATATCTGTAATCATATCTACTCAGGAGGCTGAGGCAGGAGAATCCCTTGATCCTGGAAGGTGGAGTTTACAGTAAGCTGAGATTGTGCCCTCGTACTTCAGCCTGGGCGACAGAGTGAGACTCTGTCTCAAAACAAAAACAAAAAGAAACCAAAGTTTTGTAGCAAAGGAAACAATTAACAGAGTAAAGAGACAATCCAAATATTGGGATAAAATATTTATACATCATATATGTGATAAGAGATTAATATATAAAACATACATGGAATTTAACAACATAACAATAAAACAAATAACCCATTAGAAAATAGGCAAATGATCTGAACAGACGTTTCTCAATAGAATCTATACAAATGACTAACACATATATGGAAAAAAAAATAACATCACTGTTTATCAGGGAAATGCAAATTAAAACCGCAATGAGATGTCACTTCACAACAGTTGCATTGGCTGTTATAAAAAAAAAAAAAAAGATAACAAATATAGGTGAGACTATGGAGAAAAGACAGCCCCTGTAAACTACTGGTGGGAATGTAAATTAGCTAAGTTCCTATTATTTTTAGGAAGTATATTTGCAGTTTTGGTAATCTAAGATATACGTAAATACGTACTCTTCTTTCCGCAGACTAAAATGTTTCTGTCCCAAGAAAATTTATCTATTTATATCCAAACCCTCAATATGAACCACGGAGTGTGCCCTCGTAAGACACTGAATCTGTTGGTATTTTGATCTTGTACTTCTCAGCCTCATAAATAAAATTTATTTATAAAATTGTGTTGTTTATAAGGCACCCAGAGAATGGTAGTTTTATATAACAGCCTGAAAAGACTAAGGTACTCTTCCTTACTTATACTATTCTGTTCTACCCATCATTTGAAAAGCATTTATTGAACATCTACTTTCTGGGTTATTGGGAATATAACAATAAGGCAACTAATATAGCTGCTCTCCTAGAATTACAATTAAACAGGAAAGTACATAAATGGTTTAAATAAATTAATTAATACTAAATAATAAAAACTGCATTTCAGTGCTGTGCAGAGCATAAACACAATACTCTGATGGTATTAAGATAATGATTGTCCTATACAATAAATTGTATAGTCTCAAAATATTTGCTGATTTGCACATTTGTCAGGCATAGGCGTATCCCTGGATTCTTCCTTCCTTACTCAAGAGGCAGGCACCCTGCAGGCCTTCAGTTTTCCTGAGGAATTCCTTTTATTGTTGAACTAATAGCATTGAGTGTAGTAGATGCCAAGTGACATAGTCAAATAAACAGGTCCTTAATAAACCTAATTTCCCATATATTAGTAAAGAATTATCAGTGTCATAAATTATAATAATTTGTAATAAAACTTCTTGGAATTATGCTACTATATAATTAGGGGAAAAAAATCTAGCCACTAGCAGAACAAACTTCCTTGCTCATCATTTAATATAGGCATCTGATAGCCATGAGGAGGAACAATCTAGACACCATTTTGCAATGCAATTTGTCTTGAGAAGAGTCAGGTTGCACACAGGCAGGAAGCGGAAGTCCTAGTTTATATAGCTTGAGTACGGCTGTATCTGGAATACTGTGTAAAATTCCTGTAAGTCACTTGCCCTAAAACATAAGGACAAAGACAAAAAAAATAGAGAAGAAAGAGAAGTAGATTAAAATATTAAATATAAATAAGTTGGCAAAGAAAGAGAGGTGAGGTTACTGGTCCTCAGTTGTTTTAAGTATATAAATCAACAGAGAGGAGACCAGAAGAATGGTTTAAAGATCTCTGAATTGAAGAAAAAGGTTTTGTTTTCCTTCAGTCAAAATGGCTAAAGATAAAAATACTTCCTAACATACAAGAAGTCATTAAATGTTCCCATTACGTTTTTTATTTTCTCAGCTAAAAGTTTTTCACACCATTGAATAAAACTTTTTCAAATTATTAATAAGAAGGTTGAATTTTAGATGTATTATGTGTCTTACTGTAATAGTAAACAGGAAAGGTGTCTAGAAACCAAATCTCATCTGGTTGGCCGATCTGTTTTCTGCCCACAAAACTGGATATCCCTTAACTAGTTATTCAAAACAGGTCATTCTTTCTGAGCCCAAGATAGTTTAAAATATATACTCATATTGTATTTAATAATATCATTTTATCTTTAAATTTTTAAATTGTTTTTCACAATGCAAAATACAGAAAACCCAGGTGAATTTTTTTTTGTGCATTTAAGATAACATAGGTACAGTGATTCTTATGAGGTACTTGGTTTCTGATCTTGAGCTTATTAGATACAATATTCAGAAGGGTCTTCTTATATTCATCAAAAATGTCAGTGGATTCAAAAGGTTTGGGAATTCACAAGTCTAAATAATGCAGCTGAAGGATAAAGCCAGAATTTTACTCAGAAACGATCAAAGTGAGGTTGGAACCTTCATAAAGTCATGGAATGAAGAGCCAGACAAATGTTTAGTCCCAGTGTTGGGAAGTTCAACTAGAAAGGTCAGGAAAAGGAGCATGGTGCATAAAATACATTACTATACCTACTTTCCTTTCTGCAGCTAAATTAATGCAGTAGACATGAAGAATCAGTTTACATCAGCCTACAGTTCTGAGGAGTGCAGGAGGACTATGATGTCCACACCCTTCAAAGGTGGAAAACAGAGGGACAAGTGTTAATTTACTTGTTAGGAGATGTCTGAAGCCTACTTCAGAATGCAGGGTAAGTCCTGAAGCAAGGATATTAACCATGAATTTCCAGCCAGATGACTTGAGAAGTAGGAGGAGTTGGAATTCCTGAAACTGGGGTTGTAGCTTGGGCCAGCAGCAAACAAGACAAAAGGCTGAAAGTCTGTTTTTACAAATCAGAATCCACATGTTTTTTCTCTGTTCTCTGCATAGAGGTTACTACCCTCCCTCCAACGCAGAGTAATTGGGATATTTGCTCTCTAAAGAACTGTAACCAAAACGATTCTGTACTCACCATATGATATGGTTTGGCAGTGTCCCCACCCAAATCTTATCTTGAATTGTAGCTCTTAAAATTCCCATGTGTTGTAGGAGGAACCCAGTAAGAGGTAATTGAATCATGGGGGCGGGTCTTTTCCATGCTGTTTTTGTGGGTGTGTATAAGTCTCACGAGATCTGATAGTTTTGTAAGAGGAAGTTTCCCTGCACAAGCTCTCTTCTCTTGTCTGCCACCATGTGGTTCATGCCCTTTACCTTCCACTATTATTGTGAGGCCTCCCCAGCCACGTGGAACTGTGAGTTCATTAAACCTCTTTCTTTTGTATATTTCCCAATCTCAGGTACCTCTTTACTAGCAGGATGAAAACTGGCAAATACAACACATTAGACACAGCTGATTATGTACCTAAAATAAGGGAACTAAGTGAACATACAATCCCAGGCCCATCTTAGTCTACTTGTCCCACAGAATGCTGGAATCTGAGTTTATAGTTCCCATGAGAGAATAAAGGATATGATTCTTCTCTTTAAATCAAGTGACTGATAAAATGCCTGCAGAAAATTACAGTTAATTGTTTTTCGTCTTCATCCATCTCAATCTCCCTTTAAACTCTTTTAGAGTTTAAGGCCTACTTTGTAAAAAGTTCTGCCCATTCAACAAAGCAATCACAACAAAACGTATACAAATAAATAAATAAATAAATGAAGCAGAATGTATCAGAGAAACATAAATAATAAAAACTGATTATTTAAAAATTACTTTCCTCAGGTATAAGAACATATTTTACTTATTACATGAAAAGGAATTTACAAAAAATATTTATAGAATAAAAGGAACTCTTGTATGTCAAAATAATTGATGATGAAAACATGAGTTCAAGCAGCCACTTTGGAAAAGAGTTTGGTGATACCTGTTAAACATGCAACTACAGCAAATCCATTCTTAGTTACTACTCAGAAGAAATGAGGGAAAATATAAATTTGGCAATACCAGGCTTTAGCATGGGTGTGAACAATGGGAACATTTTCTTTTGTTTGGATTTGTTTGTTTATTTCTTCTTTAAGTTCTGGGGTACATGTGCAAATCGTGCATGTTCATTACATATGTATATATGTGCCATGGTGGTGGTTTGCTGCATCTATCACCCCATCATTTACATTAGGTATTTCTCAATGGGAGATTTTTGTACTGCTGATTCATGTGTAAACTTGTGCAAACATTCTGGAAAAATAATTTGGCAGTGTCTCTTAAATTTGAGCACTCACATATCCTGAATATCAGCTCTTATTTTACTCCCAGGCAAATACTTTATATAAATTCTTACATTTTCCCAAGAGACATGTAGAAGAATTCTCATAGCAGCTTTGTTCGTAGTAGAAAAATGGAACTCTAGGCCCACCAACAGAAACATTCATAAATATTAGGTGGGTTCAAAAGTAATTGTGGGTTTTGCCATTGCTTTCTATATATTGTAGTGTATATTCACATGATGGAATGTCATACCTCAGTGAATATGAAAGTATTATGACTAAGCATCAATGTAGTATTGAGATAAAAAGGAAATCTCAAAGACTGCTTTATAATATAATCCATTTTTATGAAGCTTAAAGAAAATTGAAAACAATATTTCAGAGTTAAAATGTATGAGATAAAAAATTTTAAAACCAAGATGATTATAACTCAGATGTCAAGAGAATAATTCTCTTCTCTGGGCAGAATTGGAAAAGGACAGGAAGAAACCCATTGGAATGATATATGTAACATTGTATTATGTAAAACAGAGAGTTCATGGGAATTTATTTTAGTTATAAACATATATATATAGTATATAAAATATGTAGAATATCACATAACTTAAAACAATTCAAGTTATTATACTACAGGTGGAAACGAACAAGATTAAAACTTGAAAATATGTCATGTAAACTGACATAGACAAACATCCAAGCAGAGTGAATGTAAAGAGAAAGGTCTAAAATACTATGGTATATTTGTAATTTGAGAACAAGATGGGAATATAAAATTTTAGAGATATGGACTCCCTTTGGAAGGATACACAAAGAACTAGTATAACTGAAGTGTTGCTTTATGAAAACTGATTATTTGGGGAAGAGTATGTGGGTAGGAATATTTTAATTCTATTATCTACTTAAAGAAGAAAAATTAGAGGAATAACTAAGAGATAGTCATCTGCAGAGATCCAGGGTCAAGAGAGGAAGGAGGAGAGGGAGGGGGATTAAGTACTATAAAGTCCAAGAAAGGACAAATTAAATGTAGAAAGACATTATACTCGAAGAAAATAAAGAGAAACCTGGGGGGATTTTTTCCCTTGTATTAGTGGCTAAAACAACAATAACAATAAAACAGAGAAAAAAAAAAAACTCAGTCTTCTGTTATCTGAAGCAAAATGTTATCATTTTTCTATTGATTTGTGGGTCTAATAACATTGTTCCACTGCTTATAATAATGAAATCTGTGTTATATTGATAACTTTAGTTTTATCTTCAATAATCAAATACTTCTTTTAGCAATGGCCATTTTCATTTCAAGAAAAAAATAGCCAGAATTCAATTATGTTTAGTTCTTTCGAAATCCTGATATCCATAAACATGCTTTTTGTCTTCACTTTTATTGATTTAAGCACACACTTATTTCTAGAATACCTTGTAAACATATTGAGAGCTTTTTCTGCCAAATGTAATTTGTCTGTATTACTGAAATGTGTTAAACTCTAGCTAGCGTTTAATAAGCAATAATATTTATTTTTTACTCATTATGTTATATGAAAACATATTCAGGCAAGAAGAATTTTATTTGCAGGCATAACAATTACTCTTCCTCATTTCTGTGGATTCTTACATTTATTTGGGTGCCTGTGTGAATTTATGGCTATCTTCATTAAGATTTTGTTGTCAAACTCTCAACAAGCATGTTACTAACTGAAAAGACTTAGTCACATTGATGTGGTCAGATGTATGCTTCAAGGAATAGCCCTTGCTCACTTCTGCAATGACATTGAACACGGCAGATTCACATTTCTACAACTGGGAGGCTTTTGGTAAAAGGAGAGGCAGTGTGATGTAGCAGAATGGGGCATGGGCTCTAGAACCTGTATATCTGGGTTTACATCCCATCCTTATGGTTGGCTGGTGGCCTTGGGTGACTTATTCAACCTTGTTATAACTAATTTTCCTCATCTGTACAGTGGTCATAATGAGATAGTTGAAAGGACTATGTCACTAGAGAGAGAGAGAGAGAGCGCATTTAGAACAGGACCTGGAATACAGCAAGAAACCATCATCATCATCATCATCATCAGTAGCAGTACTTAAAATTTACCATTATCATCATTCCTTTTTTTTTTTTTTTTCCTAGGAGGTAGAGCAGGGACTGCAGGCCGGCTCCCCCTTCTTCTCATTCCTAAGCAACTGTAGGTAAAACAGCAGAAGTACTCAGTCTGAAGTTTAAACAAATAGTTTGTCTTGGTCGTCTTGGTTATGACACTGTAAGAAAAAAATTACAACTGAGAATTGTTTAAAAACAATTTCCTTTTCACTTTGTTTGCCTGTTTTATAAGAAAGTGTTGCTCATCAGTTAATATACTTTCACTTGATTTTTTTTTTTCATATTCACATGTTATAGTCATGCAGTCACAAGTCAGACAGACCACCTCACACAGTGGTTGGCAGGTACTGGACACAGTTAAATCTCATTACTGCTCAAGGTTTCAGGGACACATTCTGTTGGTAATTTTCCTCAGGATGC
Organism: Cacajao melanocephalus; assembly: GCA_963573385.1. Lineage (NCBI taxonomy): Eukaryota > Metazoa > Chordata > Mammalia > Primates > Pitheciidae > Cacajao > Cacajao melanocephalus. Next base: position 99,755 of record CAUYLG010044102.1, on the reverse strand, counting down.
GTTTTTAACTATGTGGAGTTGACCTGAACAGTGATACATACATATTCACTGAGTTGTTATTTGATCTCCTAGAAACGTTATGATATGGAAATGCAGTAAGAGAGGTTGTGAAATATTCTTGTATGCTAGAATGAAGAGGGATGGAAAACATATTGGTAAATAAGACACCTCTGTATTTATATTAAAAAATAGGAGGTGGTATTTGATTACATTGTAATGATTGGAAAGAGACAAATATTGGTAAAAGTGATCTGGGAAAGTTTATGAAGGAATTGGGGATATGGACTGATCTCTGGAGAAAGAAGAAACTGTGGAGATGAGCTGTGGGGTGGACAGTGGTTTTGAGGGAATGAGACAAGGCATTTTATGGGGCTGATGAGTAAATTAGCCTTGGTAGGATTTGCAGTGAAAATCCCAGAAGAATGTTTTGGGCTCAAAATAATAAGGGGGATTAAAATGGTTCTGTGATAGAAGTAAATCTGCTGAAATTTCAGTCTTGGTCTCTTCAGTAAAATATCCATCCATTGTCTTCCCACTTCTCACCCCAACCAGAATGAATTTTCTGAAATTTGAAAGGAATTACAGCAGAACTACCCTTTTCACCATTCTAGACCCTATTCCCACACTTCACCACTAATCCTAGAGGATGAAGATCAAGGACGTTACTGGCTTTGTTGATTTTGTATCCTCAGGGCACCTAAGTGTGCCTGGTGCATAGCTGATCCCCAAAGATATTGTAAATGAAATTGTTGAATGGAGACCAAAGGTTAAGGAAAGAATTGGACATGGGTGTAACATTCAGCTAATGGAAGAGATTTCGTAGTATAATCTGGATTGTGATGAGGTCAGATGTTCTTTCAACTTAGTTAGTTTATGGTTATACAAACAAAACAAACAAAACTACACATGCATATAACAGTATGTATTTGACCTGAAGGGTCCATCGATTTATTTCCCTACTTGGAAGGGTGCCTAGGCTTTGTAGAGAATGTTGAAAAAAATTATACTGACACCCGTAACAATGAATTCTTCAGAGTTTCCTCATTTGAGAGACAAAATGCACTCTTTTGTCAGTTTCCTCAAATGAGGAGATTGTCTCTCCTCAAATGAGGAAATCAATTTTGCATGGCATTGCTAATCATTATTTAGTGTCTATTTAAGATGGACAGTATGCTAAGTGCTATGTACCTCAACAGAATATTATTCACACATATTTTCTCCAGGAATTTATACATAAAATAAAGAAGGCAAAATTTAAAATTCAAAGTATATTAGATTTAAAGCACATATAATAAAATGCCTCTTATAATATTGAAGGTTTATCTGAAATTTTTACAAGATTTTATAAAAATTAAAAATGTAAAAACTTTTTTCTCATCTTAAAAAATATACTTATTTATTTATACAGTAGAGGGGGTCTAGTTTTGTGGCCAAGGTTGTTCTGGAATTTCTGATCTCAAGCAATCCTCCCACCTCGACCTCCCAAAATGCTGCAATAATTGGCATGAACCACCATGCCTGGCTAAAAAAGTAAAGACTTTAGCATTAAACATTAAAAGCTCAAATTACATGTATTGTGATTCAGTTAGAAATGAAACATTCGGTAATAACTGTGGATATACTCAGAGAACTAGGTCTAAAGTTGTAATATCCTCTGGTTTATATGCAAATGTCTGTATTCCACTTCTTACCTATGTAGCTAAAGATAAATATCAGGTAATTTTAAAAAAAGATAAATATGAGGTTCCTGAACTGTGTTTTAGTTTAAAGATCTATTCCCAAAGTTGTTTAAGTATACATTTATGTCTTCCTTATGATCATTATTACTCATAAACAATTAGTTCAGCCATTAATGATAAAGTAGCAGTCAATAATGGTCACCAATATTTCAGTGACTTACAGTCATATACGTGTGATTGCCACTTACGCTATCTGATTATTGCAAGTTGTCTTGGAGCCACTAGCACTATCACTGTCATTCTGGGGTTCAGGCTGAAGGAGCAGCCCCGATCTGGGACAATGCAGAGCTCATTTAAAAAACAAAAGAGATTCAGTAAGAAACTGCTAGCAAAAACAAGACATCAGTGTGGTGGTAAAGTAAAATTCCCTCAGGGGAAAGAGGATCCCATAGGGAAGAAAATAAATAGATGAGCTGTAAATCAAGCTACCCCAATATATTAATATAATTTTTACTTGGCACACTAATCTGTTGGAAGAGGCAGGGAATTTGGACAGAGACATTAAAATGAACAAAGATTAACTTGTTCTTTTTCTTAACCTACTTTGGCAAATCTTCCAGAATTTTAAGTTGTCTTATTATTTACTGCTCTCTTTTCAATTAAATCTTTCATCTCTTGTGTTTATGCCCATTCCTGATAACCCAGCTCTGTTTTCTGCTTATGTCTTCAGGGTAAGAGTTTAACTTCCCTACTCTAACCTTGCTAAATCTGGTAAGAATTTCTCAGGAAGGCTAGAGGTTCTCTTTCTGCAAAATAGGATGTGTTCATACACCACACATGTGACATTTTTCTTCAAAATCTAATTCGGGAACAGTTTTCTGAAACAAATTTGAATAATGCACTATTAAGAAGTAGAGCTATGAGTATCTCTAGTTTAACGTTTTCTGATTGTAATTTTACAGACAAGCTCTGAATCAGAATTGTTAATCTCAATATATATGTGCCCAAGCAAAAGCTGTATACCTAATTATTTGGAGGCATTCTTTTAATAAAAATTGAGCCATGATTAATGTATCTGGAAAAAACAGTCAGGTATACAATACTGGCAGATATTTTACAACAGGGGAAATGAGGAACATCAAAAGCTAAAACAGAATAAGATTAAGAGTTTTTATGTTGTTGTTGTTGTATGTGATTTAATTGTGTTTAGACCTGAGTTTTTTAAAGAGATACATAAGTTTCAGAAAATGGACTTTGTCCACTAAATACATAGTCTACCTTTTCATCAGACCAAGAGAGTGTATCTCTAGTAACCCCTGAGGAGTGGAAATAGCTTGTTGCAGAGCATGAATCACCATTATTCCTCTCTAGCTATCTTATCCTCAGATATCAGAAAGCTCTTTTTTAATCTGTCTTTTGAGATCTTGATCTCAACGTCAAGCAATTATTATCTGTCAAGATCATTTGTAGTAGTTTAGAGGGGAGGGAAGAGTGCATTTTGTCTCTCAAATGAGGAAATTGGGAATGTGTGAATTCCAAGAGAAAATGTGTGTGAAAATATTCCGTTGAGGTACATAGCTCTTAGGCGTACCGTCCATCTTGAATAGACACTAAATAATGATTAGCAATGCCATGCAAAATTGATTTACATAAATCATATTTCATTCTATCCTATGACAATAATGTTGTTTTGAAGGTGTTTTTCCTTTACATGTTACTTTCACGCTTTATTTCTTAGAAAATTACATCTATGTATCTTGATAATGCTATGGATTTGGGTAGTATGCAGAGGAGAGAACAGGCTGCTAATAATGATAGACTCACCTCTCTTATCTTTTGGGAATTAAAATGTAACTACTATTATGCCCAAATATACTTCTTCTATGGTTGAATAAGCATGAGTCGTTCTTAAGAATCCACAAAATATGGGAATGGAAAAAGTGCTTACTGACGTGGCTCCCAAGGGCTCAGAAGCCATCATTTGTATGATGTTAAAATATGTGAATCTTATCCAGCTTTAGAAAAAGCATTGCAAACAACTGATGTTACCAAAGTAAAGCCTGTACTATCAGAAGCAACTTCGTGATAGAGGATCTTTATGTCTAGAAAGATAGTGCTATGCATATTACAAGTTAATTTCACCAGATATGTTGGTATTATTGTTCTCTAGGTAGTAATGGGATATTAATCTCTCATTTGATATTAAGCTAGCCACATATCTGTGAATTAAAATGCAGAAATATTTTAAGATCTTTTTTTTTTGACATAAGATACTATAAGTGCATCTATTTAAGATTCACTTAAAAGTATGTTATATGTTTTAGGAAGACATGTCATATTAACAACTGTAATCTAAGTGTTGGAAGGACTGTCCATAGTATCATTTCCCTTATCCTAGATAGCAAAATTGATGCAATATTTGAAAGCAACATTTATTTACTCAACTGGCTTTGTCTGCTCGGTTGTAAAATCGTTAAGTGGCTCTTTTCTATCCGCTGATTTTCAGTTCAACTGTCATTTTAACTGATCATCAAATCCTACATCTTCGCTTTGATAGTATATTTATGAAATGGAAATAAACATAAAACAACTTAAAAACAGCTGAAGAAAAGTAAAGGGACTCAGTGATAACTTACGTGGCAAATCCAACTCTCACTTAGAGGGTAAGGATATCTGGAGGAGATGTATTCTTGCAATTAAACAGAACACTATCCACTGTTTTCAATTTTGAAGAGAATGTGGAGGAAAATAATCTTATCCAGGCTCTCCGTCATGAAGCCACATTGCACTGAGGCAGGGAAGTGCTCTCATTCTTCACACTAAGATGCTCTCTCATAAAAGACTCCTAGTTATAAGTTCCCCAAAGGGTCTGTCTTACATAAACTAAACCATCTCCTTCAAAAGCTTTACACCTGCTACTTACTCAAGTCTAGATAGATGCCAAAGTCTATTTCTCAGGACTCATCCCCAATTTGGTCAGTTCCCCATCAGTTCTTTCATATAGGGTCCTCTTCTTTTATCACCACTATTGCACAGGTTTTTGAAAACACAACCAATATTCTTTATGCTCCCACTATACTTTCTTTTACATAACATTGCCTGATTGTCAGATCTCCTCTACTTTGCCTGGATTTTCACATTCTTTTTATTATCCTTTGTTGCAGTCTTTCAGTCTCTAAGATATTCCTTTTCACAGCAGTGACAAACATCCACAATAGGTGCCATCGCTTTCTCTTCCCTTTAGTCTCATAGATCACTCTTTCTTGTTGAACTTGGCCCAAACCTTAACATCATTTACTACACCGTGAGTATTCCCTGCAACGACTATTAATCTGTATGAGTTAACTCCTAAGAATTTTTGGAGCTGCTTAATACCGTCATGATTAATGTCAAATCAAAATCCACAGCCTCTCACTGTCATCTCCTGTCATCATCTTTGGGAAATTAAATATTTATGGAATGACCTTCTGTCATTCCTCCATACAATCTTTTGAGTTTTAAAAAATTTATTTAGCTGCACGGATTTTCATCCTAAGTGGAATAACTACAATTTGTATCTAATCATCAATAGGAATTGCTGTCTTTAAGATCCAAATCTCTGAAATAGCTCTCTGCCCATAGACTCTACCCTTTTGCCTTCCTAAATAGGAAATTGTACCCTTTGTTTTCAGTATTCCTCCCCATGCCCTCCTTTTCACATTTCTCACAATGTATAAGTGTCAGAGGTGTTTGAACCAGAGCAACTCCATCTTGAATAGGGGCTGGGTAAAATAATATATGAGACCTACTGGGCTGCATTCCCAGGAGGTTAAGGCATTCTTAGTTATAGAATGAGATAGGAGGTCATTACAAGTCACGAAGGCCTTGCTGATAAAACAGGTTGCTGTAAAGAAGCCAGCCAAATCCCACCAAAACCAAGATGATGATGAAAGTGACTACTGGTCATCCTCACTGCTCTTTAGATGCTAATTATAATGATTTATCATGCTAACAGACACTTTCACCAGCACCATGACCATTTACAGATGCCACGGGCAAGGTCCGGAAGTTACCCTATATGGTCTAAAAGGGGGAGAAACCATCAGTTCTGGGAATTGCCTACCCCCTTCCTGGAAAACTCATGAGTAATCCATCCCTTGTTCAGCATATGATTAAGAAATAACTTTATTCTTAGTTGAGCAGCCCATGCTGCTGCTCTGCTTATGGAGCAGCTATTCTTTATTCCTTTACTTTCTTAATAAACTTGATTTCACTTTATGGATTCTCCTCTAATTTTTTTCTTGCTTGAGACCCAAGAACCGTATCTTGGGGTCTGGATCTGGACCCTTTTCTGGTGGGTAACATAAGCATCTTCTTCACCTCCCTTGCAATTCTGTTTCTGTTTGAATTCTAATGGAAACCTCAGTCCTCTCTTACTGATATTCTGGCATGTTTACCCATCCCTTCCCAGCTTTTTTTTTTTTTTTCTTTGCTTAGGATTATGCAGTCATAAAAGAGGGTGAGTTCATGTCCTTTGCAGGGACATGGATGAAGCTGGAAACTATCATTCTCAGCAAACTAACACAAAAACAGATAAAGCTGGAGGTATCATGCTACCTGACTTCAAACTATATTATAAGACTACAGTAACCAAAACAGCATGGTACTGGTACCAAAACAGATATATAGACCAATGGAACAGAACAGAGGCCTCAGAAATAATGCCACACATTGATAACGTTTATATATAATACTTCCAATTCCAAGCTGCTCAACCTTCCAAGAGAATATCATACAACCTCAGTAATTGCATATCATGAAACGTCAGTACAAATTTCAGCTATTCAGCATCTGCTATTTATAATGGTAGTCTATAATTCTTTCATATTTTCTATGGGCAGTTTTTCATCCTCTTTCCCTTATAATCACGTTTTCTAAAATGCTATCTTGTCATATACCAGTGTCTTTCTTGTGGTTTTCAGGGCTTGATTCACTGAGGAGGTAATGTTTGAGGGTGACCTGAACATTGAGAAGCAGCCAAGCAGGCAAGCACTGGGGGAAAGAGCAAGAATATTTAATTATTTATGTACTGAGGCAGACTTTTTCTCTGTTACCCAGGCTGGAGTGCAGTGGTGCAGTCTTGGCTCACTGCGTCCTTTGCCTCCTGGGTTTAAGTAATTCTTGTGCTTCAGCCTCTCAAGAAGCTGGGATTACAGGCGTACACCACCATGCCCTGCTAATGTTCACATTTTTAGTAGAGGCAGGGTTTTGCTGTGTTGCCCAGGCTCATCTCAAACTCCTGGCCTCAAGCAATCTGCCCACCCTGACCTCCTGAAATGCTGAGATTACAGGCATGAGCCACTGTGCCTGACCTGGAAAGAGTAAGTTTTAAAGGCTTAGATTCAAAAAATCGTTTTGTATAATAAACCAACAAACAGATGTATGGCTGGAGTAGAGCAAGAGGGTTTATACATGGACGATGAGATTTCAGAGGGAGACAAGGGCCTTGTAGAGCCCTCTGGTCCATGGTGAGGATTTTGGATGTTATTTTAGTGAAGTTCAGGGTTTATCAGACTTATTATTATTGAAATTTGGGGCTAGATAATTGTTGTGGGGCTGTCCTGTGTGTTGTGGGATGGCAGCATACTTAGCTTTTTAACACTAGATGTCAATAGCAACTGCTCCTTGCCCCACTGTGACAATAAAAAATATCTTCAGACATTGCCAGGTTTCACCTCAGAGGCAAAATCACTCCCCATGGAAGTCAATGGAGTGTTTCAAGCAGGGGAGGGACTTGATCTGTTGTGTGTTTACAAATTGTCAGTCTGGCTTCTTTCTGGAGAATGAAGTATTAGAAGGTAAAATTAAAGGCGAGATGGTTCAGAGGCTATGGATTCTTTAGCTGTGAGAAGAGAGTGGGTTGGACTTCAGGGCTTTCTATGAAGGTTGATTAACTTACATGGTGTTTGAAAGTATTGTAGAATTTGGTCATACAATTTATGGCAGAGTATATAAGGCATCTAATTGTTTATTTGAATTTTTTAGTATACTTTAAGTTCTGGGATACATCTGCAGAATGTGCAGGTTTGTTACATAGGTATACACATGCCATGGTGGTTTGCTGCACCCATCAACCCATCATCTACATTAGATAATTCTCCTAATGCTATCCCTCCCCTAGCTCCCTATCCCTCTAACAGGCCCCTGTGTGTAATATTTCCCTCCCTGTATTCACGTGTTCTCATTGTTCAACTCCCACTTATGAGTGAGAACATGCAGTGTTTGGTTTTCTGTTTTTGTGTTAGTTTGCTGAGAATGATAGTTTCCAGCTTCATCCATGTCCCTGCAAAGGACATGAACTCACCCTCTTTTATGACTGCATAATCCTAAGCAAAGAAAAAAAAAATAAAAATAAAGCTGGAGGTATCATGCTACCTGACTTCAAACTATAATATAAGGCTACAGTAATCAAAACAGCATAGTACTGGTACCAAAACAGAGCTATAGATCAATGGAACAGAACAGAGGCCTTGTAAGCAGTGCCGCATATCTACAACCATCTGATCTTTGACAAACCTGACAAAAACAAGCAATGGGGAAAGGATTCCCTGTTTAATAAATGGTGTTGGGAAAACTGGCTAGCCATATACAGAAAGCCGAAACTGGACAACTTTCTTATACCTTACACTAAAATTAACTCCAGACGGATTAAAGATTTAATCACAAGACCTAACACCATAAAAACCCCAGCCCCAGAGCCTGGTCTAAATCTGCTGTTGCATGGAATATGGTCTTATTTTTAGGCCTTTCATAACAACCTTATTGAACTGTTGCAAAAGCATTGTGTGCAATCACCTCATTGCATATATCTGGGTATGTTGTTTTTCTCCCCTATTTTTTTGCAATTATTTCAATGGAGTATAATTCAATTATCTGGAAACAGGTTTTCATCAAGTAGAATCTTAATACCAATAAGTATTTAAGTTCTCTGTATTCAAGGCATGCTGTTATGTGCACATGTTAACGAACTTGAATTAAGACATGACTATTCCTCCCAAGGGGGGGAGGGCACACTATCATGAAAGTGGCCAAAGAGTGAAATAAATAAGCCCCACAATCCACTGAAACCAGTTGATATTAGTCTTATACAGATATTTTATGAAAAGGAAAGAGTAACATATGGATAAGAGAAGACAGGACACCAGGGATGGTGACAACTGAACTTGGTCATTTCAACCCTGTAACTTTTTTCCAATTAATGAATATACCTAGAAAAAAGTAGAAATACAGAAATACTAAAGCAGATTTACAAGAAAAAAAACAAATCCTGTTAGCATGTCCCCTGAGAGACTACATAACTGAATAACTGGCTACAGATGTGACATTTTTTAAACTTGTTTTCAGTTTGAGAGGCATATCAGGCACCTGCACAATGTAATGTGCCACCCCAATTTCTGTAAGGCCCTCAGAAATGCCAACATCAGCCTTGGGAACACAGTGAAATCACCTGGAAGCTATACGGATTATCAATCCTGAATCTACCCCCAGAGCTTTCGATTAAATTCACCCAGCGTGCAGCCAGAGCATCAGGTGATTTAAACACTCCTATGGTGATTCAAATATGCAGGCAAGATGGAGAATTACCACTTGAGGATCTTTGGAGGGTATTAATGCAGTTTTTTTCTAGCTGTAGGTTGTCCCAAACAGACACGCCTACTTTCTGCAGACTCAAACAAAATCACACAGGTTGGTTCACAGTTGGCCTGGAATTGTAAAGGAAACTTCTTTTTCACATTACAGCTTTCATACCTAGTTTAACGGTGCTCCCTAAGCCACCACCTCCCAAGAAAAATATGCTTTTATTGCAGCAAATGTTATAATGTTCTATGTGTGTGAAAGAATTAGGGATGAACAGAGTGCTAAAAGTTAGGAAGAGAAAAATAATTACCTTTTAGTATGGAGACTTCATTTTCCTTTTTCATATGAAAGAGTTGCAGAGTCTCATGTGTAATAGCAGGATTGTAAAATTGCTTGATTGTAGAAAAGCATAATGTCAAAATGTATTATAAGTCGTAAAAGCTGTAAAAATGTACAAATGTATTGATTAAGATATGCCTTCTTTTGAAAGCAAATGCACGTCTCATTCTAATTATTTATCACACAGAAAATGTTTAATACACCCAAATATTTGCTGATTTTTTTCACTATAACTCTGTGTCTTCTCCAGGATTGATTGCCGAAAGACTGGGGTTACTATTCCCTGGCTTTAGCACATGGCAATAGTTTGCTTTGGCCAACTCGCCACTTTTAAGACTCATCAGCATATTATCTGGCCTATGATGGTCTGAATATCTAGAACGTCATCCTAGCTAATGACTGAATCTCAGAGCTACACAGGCATCACAGCTCAGTTTTTTTTTGTTTTTTTTTTTTTTAAGACTGCTGATGGACCCTTAACTGATCAGTTTTTATGTTTGGCCCAGGGACAGTAAAAGTGATACTCAAACTGAAAGCAGTTGGTCCTTAGCTATTTTTTTCTAACTATAAACACTTTCAGTAATGTTACATTTCCTGTTTGTCATAGGTAATGAGAGAACTATCAGAGCAATCAAAGCAGTCATTTTTGTGATGAAATATAACTACATTGTTGAGCAAAATACAGCTATGGGAAGTTACATAAATGTACAGTGTGTTAAACAAACATACAGCTTGGAAGAAATTTGCTTGTTAACATAAGAGCTGATCAAATATGTGATGCTGATGAAAATCAAGGACAAAATTGTCCTATTAAGGGTTTGAAAATGCAGAAAGCACCCTCCATGTAAATGTATATTAATTATGGGCATATGGGGTTGTCCTGATTCCATCTTCATAGGCTATAGATATCATTGCCATAACTCCTATCATTATCTTTCTCCCTCCATGAAGACTGTGTGTAGTTACTGCTGGGTATGTATAACTTGCATTCAGATCAACGGTTAATGACACATAATTCTTATTTTTGTGTAACGTTTTTAGCTTACAATACAGAAATGAACTATATAATAAGTATTAATTCTTAAATGGCCCTAGTAAATCATCTCTACGCCTGCATTTCCAGTGACCACATATAGTTTACACTCTTAATAGTCTTAGGAAAATCCCATTTTCCAAGAAAAATTATTCTTTTTTATCAACTCATCATAGCAACACTAAGATGGAGTCACTGATTCTGTGTTCTAACCTAAATGGAGCATTGAATTCTTCCATTTTCTCTACTCCTTTAAACTTTTTGAAGTTGTATTTATGTAATGAAGATTAAGCATAAGGGAGTTACTAAACTGATCTTAGATGGTAAGAACTTTAGAATATTCAGAAGTTTATAGCTTATTATTTACATTTGTTTTACTCTGTTTGCATATAGTAATTAGCAATGAATAAATAAACGTTGTGATATGAAGAAAAGGGAATGCTCACATACTATTGGTATAAATGTAAACTGGCACAGCCATTATTAAAAACAACACAGAGGAGCCTCAAAAAATTAAAAATATAACCACCATATTATCTAGAAATATTGCTTCTGGGAATATATCCAAAGGAAACAAAGTCATTATCTTGAAGAGATATCTGCACACCCATGTTCATTGCACTATTCACAAAAGCCAAGATTTGCAAACAACTTCAGTGTCCACCAACAGATGAATAAAGAAAATATGGTGTATATCTATGCAATGGAGTATTATTCAGCCTTAAAAAAGAAAAAAAAATCTTGGCATTTTCGACAACATGGATAAATTTGGAGGACATTATGCTAAGTGAAATAATTCAGGCACAGAAAGACACATACTTCATTATCTCACTCATATATGGAATCTTAAAAAGCTACTCCTAAAAGCAGAGAAAGGAATGGTGGTTGCCAGCAGATAGGGATGGAGGCAAAGGGGAGATGTGGTACAAGGAATAAAAAGTCGCAGTTATTCAGGATGAGTAAGTGATGGAGAACTAATGCATAGTATAGAGTATAATTAATAATAATGTATAGTTAATAATATTGTGTTGTACAGTTGAAATTTGCTAACAGATTTTAAATGTTCTCACCACACACACAGGCATCCAATAACTATGTGAGGTGATGGCTATGTTAATTAGCTTGATTGTGGTAATCACTTCACAACCTATATGTGTATCAAAATATTATGTTGTATACTGTAAATATATACAATTTTTATCTGTCAATTATATGTCAATAAAGTGGAAAAAATATTTAAAAATTGTAAGCCCCAGATATTGGGTCTTACATTGGACAAAATTATAATGAAACCACGGGCACAAGTTTCAAAGGGATTTAATGAGAAGTGAAGAAACTGTCACAAGTGAGTTTGAGAGTGTAAAGCATTGAATTAGGCTTTATCTGATTAAAAATAAAATGGGGACCATTGGAAAATATTTACACATTTTTATCTCAGATGTTTCAGTGATAGCTATGCTCATTCATAACCAATTTGTCAAACCTTTTTACTGTTAGAGAGAAACTTTTTCTGCCCTCCTAGTGTGTCCTGCCATGTGGAGGGAGGGGAATCATGGAACTGCTGGATTCTCTTTGCCTTTTTACTGACTCTACCCTGGCTGAGGTTACTGACTTACCTGACAAGTAATTTGGAAAAACAAACATACCTTTGTTCCTTTTGGAAGCAAACCTGCCCACAAGTTCTCTTCTGTTCTCCTATACCATGAAACTTATCTAGGATAATCAAATGGTGATTATTATTTCATTAAATATATCACAATGTGATCAAAAGCTTAAAAGCTCTAAGTTTTTGTTTTCATTTTGACTTTCTTCCTTGTATATCTTATCTTTTTAGTTAAATAATTCTGCCAGTCTAATTTTAAAGCACAACATAGAATCTATTTTTCCTACAGCAGGAAAATCTTAAAAATGTAAAACGCTTACATGGCCATCACCAAAGCTACACATGCTGACTCTAGAGTCAGGAGCATGAATAAAGGAATCTGGAGGCCAGAGTGTACAGTACTCTCCAAAGACCAGCTGAAGCCTGTATTGGAGGAAGAAGAGAGCACCTAGTTCTTGGCAGACCCTAACACTAGAAGGTCTGTCCAATACATTGTCATGTGAAACAGGTTTGCATAGCAGAGCCTAATTTCTGGAAGGACTAAGAGGAAAGGCAGAGCCCTATAGAGCAATTGAAATTTAGGGACAGTAAACAGAGATAGGGCAGGGACTAAGTTATTAGGACTGGAATTTATTGCAGGACTGTGTATGTCACAGTATTACATAAAATAATTATAACCACTGTAATCGATAAAGTACCAAATATTAGTGGTTTTTATTTTTATTTTTTTTATGTTTTGAGATGGAGTTTCACTCTTGCTGTCCAGGCTCGAGTGCAATGGCGCGATCTTGGGTCACCACAACTTCTGCCTCCCAGGTTCAAGTGATTCTCCTGCCTCAGCCTCCCTGGTAACTGGGATTACAGGCATATGCCACCATGCCCAGCTAATTTTATGTTTTTAGCAGACTTGGGGTTTCTCCATGTTGGTCAGACTGGTCTCGAACTCCTGACCTCAGGTGATCCACCCACCTCGGCCTCCCAAAGTGCTGGGATTACAGGCGTGAGCCACTGTGCCTGACGTTTTTTTATTTTTAAAAAATTTTATTTTTCACTCAAGTTAAAAATGGGTGATGAATGTCTCATCTTCAAGCAATAATTAAGAAACCATATTCTTTGCATCTTAAAATACTGTCAGGTTTATCATGCTAGTTTCAAGGTTGTCATGCTCATCTGCACATAGCAGCCAAAGAGGGGAAATTAAATGAAGGGGCCATGAGTAAGAGATTTTCATGGGCCAGGGATGAAAGTGACATACCCATCACTTCAATCACACTACACTGGCCAGATCTCAGCGGTATGGCTGAAGCTAACTGGGAAATGAAACTTGGCCATGCCATGGATAATGGGAACTGTGGTCTAGGTGTGTTCTCTCAAAGAAGAAAATGCATTTGACAAGCAGTCAGCCAATCTTTGACACACTCAGTAACTAGAATTGGGAAAATAATTAGACAGGCTTGGTAATGACTTTAATGAATGCTACAGTCAGAATGTTGGTATCATTTCAAAATTTATGTTGGAACCTAATATTCAATTTGATGGTATTAAGAGGTGGGACATTTTGGAAGTGATTAAGTCTTAAGAGTTTCATCCTCATGGATGGAATTTGTGCCCTTATAAAAGAGGTTGAAGGGAGCTTCTTTGTCCCTTCACATGTGAGGATGCAGCAACAAGGTGCTATCTAAGAAATAGAAAGTGGGTCCTTGTCATACACCAAATTTGCCAGCACTTTTACTTTAGATGTTCTAGCCTCTAGAACTGTAAGTAATAAATTCCATTTTTTAAATAAATTACCCACTCTACAGAATTTTGTTACTACAGCCCAAATGCAGTAGGACAAAGAGCTCCTCACTGATATTCTAATATTTTCTTTTTCTTTACAGGCAAGAAGTCCCGGAAGGTTAGGAAGGGCTAAATCAACAAGGAGACTTAATAATGCAGTCTTAAAGTTTAATAAGGCAAAAGATCACCACAAAGAGATGCTGGCAAATAAGTTTTAATTTTGACGAAAACTAACTCTACTAATCAAAAAGAGAGTTTAGAAGGGATTTTAAAAACATTGTTGACGATGAAGTATATAACAAAGAATATCTTAAGATATTCTCAAGAATAATAAAAGAAATGGTTGCTGATAGAGGCAATGCTATATTCATAAGAAAAATAACATTTGGTGAGTGCTGTTTCTCTTAAGAAAATTATGAAGTAATTTCTTCTGAACTCCAAACCATTTCCTCTTCATTAATTGTCCTGCTGAAGATAAACAATGCTGGTTGACTTATAGACATTTATATCACTTCAACTACCAATATCTTCCTTAATTATGCTATCAGCAGAATAAAAAGTTATTATACAAATCTTTCATTGCTTTCTATCAGTCTTAATAATTAAATAACAGTTTTCGCTACAGCTTTTCTTATTTGTACTTTTGGGCATACATGCATTTTTACTTCTGTTTCAAAATTACTCTTTTTCTTAGCTTTAAGACACTACAACATTTCTACATTCACTCGTCATTTACTTGGGAAAGATAAACTCCCTGTAGCTTGGGCTGATTCTTGAGTACAGGAACAACAGTGGGACCACAGGAAGTGGGGCAACAGGAACATCAAGGTCCCTGGAGTAGAACCAAGAAGAATCTTTTCATCTCAAGGCAAGGTGTGAAAATTCACTTCTGCAACTGCTTTTACAAGGCACTCATATATCTGCGAATCGCCAGAATGAAGTAGTAATAATAGAGAGTCATATTCCCTATAAGACATTCACAATTCCAACTGGTTATTTGCTTAACCAGTGTTCAACTGATCCATTTCCTAGGCATTGTGACTCTGCAGCAATTCATGAGGGGGAAATGGTTGCTTAATTGCCCAGAAGAATTCCCTAGAAATGCTTCAGTGGTGACAACTTTTCTTCCTCTGCCCATGATCCATGAATAACAAAACAATTGAAAGTCAAACTGAAAATATTGCAATGCATTCTCTAGTCAAAATAAAGCACAGAATTGAAATAATTATTTGAATAAATCACACATCTTCCCCACCAAAGTATCGATCATTTTTATGCCTCAGTTTGGAGCTCTTTTGTACATGAGAATAACGTATAATTTAATTATTGTCTTTTTGTCTTTACTTCATCATGTGTAAACACATTCAGCCAAAGGGAATGAAATATCAGGAAATACTCCACTTGCTATATTCAGCTATATCCCTCCCATGCCTTTGGATTACTTTCCTCAGAGGTAACTTTCTGCCATAAAAAGAGTATGGATTAAAGATCAGATTATTACTTGGATTCCAGTCCCTTTACCCCTAGCTATCACTTTGTTTATTTACACTCACTTTCTCTAGACCTCACCTATGAAGTGAGGAAGATGGGATAGTCCAGGGTTTCAACTAATTCTATTATTCTATAATAATTTCTGCTGTTAAAGAGAATGTTCCTAAGATTAAGTTTCAGTGCAACATTCAAAATGTAGGTGTCCATTTAAAATTTTTATTTTTTGTGGGTACATAGTAGGTGTATACATTTATGGAGTATATGAGATACTCTGATACAGATATGCAAGGTCTATAGTATCTGTAATAATCACACCATGTAAAATAGGTATCCATTCCCTCAAGCGTTTATCATTTATATTACAAACAATCCAATTATACTATTTTAGTTATTTTTAAATGTATAATAAAATTGGCTGGGCACATTGGCTCATGCCTGTAATCCCAGTACTCTGGGAGGCCAAGGTGGGCAGATCACCTGAGGTCAGGAGTTCAAGACCAGCCTGGCCAACATGGCGAAATCCTGTCTCTACTAAAAAATACAAAAATTAGCCAGATGTGGTAAAGGGCACCTGTAATCCCAGCTACTTAGAAGGCTGACGCAGGGAGAGTTGCTTAAACCCAGGAGGCGGAGGTTATAGTGAGCCAAGATTGTGCCACTGCACTCCAGCCTGGGTGACAGAATGAGACTTTGTCTCAAATAATAATAATAAAATATACAATAAAATTATTATTGACTATAGTCACCCTGTTGTGTTATCAAACACTAGGTCTTATTCATTCTTTCTATTTTTTTTATACTCAGTAACTCATCCCCCCCACCCCCACCTCTCTCCACCCCCACCCCCACCTCTCCCCACCCCCATCACCCTTAACAGCCTCTGATAACCATCATTCTACTCTATCTCCATGAGCTCCGTTGTTTGTAGATCTCACAAATAAGTGAGAAAACATGATATTTATATTTCTGTACCTGGCTTATTTCACTAAGCATAATGACCCCCAGCTCCATCCATGTTGTTACAAATGACAAATCTCATTCTTTTTTATGGTTGAATAGTACTCCACTGTGTAAGGAAATCAGTATATCAAGGAGATCTCCATTTTGTACCCAGGTTGTTGACTTTTAATTTCCTTTGGCGGAATCTGACCAAAATCATTTTTAAAACATGTTTTCCTCTGAATTATCACTGTGAAATAATCATAAACCTTTCTAAAATCTGTCATTTTCCTTTACATGTTCATAGAAACTTCTCCCCCATTTATTCATCTGACTACTGCAGACCAAACAAGCAAGTTTTACTACAATTCAGTTAACGTATATCTCCATAGTTTTTCTCATTGAGATTAACATTAAAACACTTTGCAAACTTTGAAAAGTATCATACAATATTCAATTTTATTGACTGCTTTAGCATTCTGTGATGTAGACCAAGCCAACTGGTACTAAAGTATGACAAGAAAATATGTTTTCTCTTCCAATTATGCTTTAAAACTAAACCTTCGGCATCTTATTCTCCAGGGTCCCTGTTCACATCATTTCCAGAAATGGAAATTTATGTTATTCTTCCAGAGGAACCAAAGTTGGTCCCCTTGAGGATATTCTTAGTGGTGACCAGAATAAGTCAAGCTTATACATCTAGACTGGAATGATCAGGGTATGAATGTGAATTGAAACAAAAGGAAATTAATTTTCTGAGTGCACAGAAGTATTTCAATTTATTCCAGAATAAATTTTCTTATTACTAAGGCATTATGTGGCTTTTAATAAAGATAATACCACTAAAATGAGCATATCACCTGTCATTTTTCATGTAAGATTTATAATGAGGAAGGTGAGCTGCCTCATGATTAATGCACATTTAACACTATGCGACAACAGTATTATCTTGTTGTGTACTAAAGAGGTCACCTTTCAGTGTTCCACAATCATGAGCTTCTTTCCACATGTCAATGTAATATTGGTTACTCAGTGAAGAACGTTAAACTAAGAAAATTTTTCTGAAGTTACGAAGGTTTATACTGATGTTGCTAATAGCAGCTACCCTTATAGAAATTATGTTTTGAACACTGAAACCTTAGTTTACTCAGGAAGGAATAGTTCCCTAGTTCCTAACATGCCAGTAGTAAATGGTTCATATATATTCTTTCTAAAATGTTCAATTTATAAACTATCCCTATTTCCTAGTTGCTCAAACTAGTTCTTGGAATGTTTAAATTTCTTCAATATATCATAGTTAGTAAATGTTGAATGAGGATTTATATTCAGCACTGTCTGATTCCAAATCCTTTTAACCTTCAGACTTATGCTGTTTATAATGACAGGCACTAGCCACATGTGGCTTTTGAGCATTTGAAATGTGGCTTGTTCAAATTGAGATTTTGAAGACTTAGTACCAAAAAAGTAAAATATCTCATTAATTGTTGCTACATTAATTACATGCTGAAATTATACTATTTGGGTTAAACAAAATGTATTATTAAAATGAATTTCATCTTGTCTTAATCTGTCTAGCAGAAAATTTAAAATGACATAGTGGCATTTGCAGCTCACATTATATTTTCCTGGGCAGCATCGCTGAATACAACATTTTTATTAAAATCCATAACATAGATCCCATGCTCACCAAAAGTAGTATTTAGAAGCTTATGTTGAAATTAGAAATTTATTTTTAATAACACCAGTTTATAAGAGGTTTTTATTTGATTTCAAAAATGCAAATTAATTTAGTAAATCTGTTACCAGAAAGGGGTCCGGATCCAGACCTTAAGAGAGAGTTTCTGGATTTTACATAAGAAAGAATTCACGTTGAGTTCCCAGAGTCAAGTGAAAGCAAATGAAAGAATGGCTACTCCAAGGACAGAGTGGGGCACTCCCGAAAGAAAGAGGAGGAATGCACCCACCCTAGGTACAATGCTTGGGTATATATAAGATAACAAAAATCACGGGGGAGATGTGCTCTACTACAAGGATTCGTGATAAACGACTGCTAATCTTTGTGTAACTACCATCTTTTCCAAGAATCTGCATTATCTTTAAATTGAAACTTACTCTTAAACTAAGAATGGTTTTGTTCTTAAGATATTAGGACATCAGGACATTTCCTGGATCTGTTAAGTCCTGGATCTGTTTCTGTTCTCTTAACTATAAACATCTTTTGGCTAAGGATAGACCTGCTGAGCCCAACAGGTCTCAGACTCATTTTACCTGACCTGTTCAAGTGGAGTTGCTCTGCTCTGATGCCTCTAACAAATCTAGTTATTACTTTTTAGATCACCTTAACGCAAGAATCTAGAAATATTACTCACTAAAGTTTATTTTAAAATAATCCGATTCACGTTGTTAAATTAAATACAATTTTTAAAAGACAGTATCTCCATTCCTCAAAGACTTCCTCTAAATGTTAAAAAAGAAGAAGAAAAAGAAAAAAGAAAGAAAAAGAGAATGCTGGCTAATGGAGAAATTGCCCAAGGTCTTTAGGAGTTTCAAGTTAAGGAACCCATAACAAAAGTGTCTGTCATTGGGTTTGAGACATGACATTGTTAGGTCTTCTTAAAATAGTTTCCATGAAAAAAAAAAAAATCAGCCCAAAATACAAGATAAGTCTTCCAGATTGGAGCCGGAATTGATATGAAGAATTCCCATAATAGAAACAATATCATAGAAATCCTTACTGATACTTCCCATCTTCTTGCATTACCCTAACATTATAAAAAGAAACATTCCTCACAAGCCGTTTCTTGATCAGCCTTGTTATAATAAGTTCCATCTATGTAGTAAGTTCCATCTCCGTCAATCTGGGCAGCAGCTTTTTCTGTGAGCTTGGGCTTCAAGCCTCAGAGCAGGGCTCACAACTTACATTACTGTATCATTCCCCTGCTTACACTCATCTAGGTATTCATTGAGAATTACGTTTTCAAGTCTATTCTGTGCCTAATACTGTTCTAGGTGTTTAGGATATATCAGTAGTAAAATAAACCAATCTCTCCACTCTCCGGAGGTTTTAAAAGTAAGAACCCTGGTTTGGGTTATAATATATAAAAGAGTCTCAAGTCAGGACTACTAAAGGAATCATAGTTATAAATTAAAATCATTGGCATGTGATCAGCTGGATTTATATCTGTTCTGCAGGCACTGAGTTAAGCTCTTTACATGTATTATCTGAATTAAACCCTTTTACATGTATTATCTCATACAATGATAGATACTAACGGTTGCGTGCTGAGAAAAAGTCACAAAGGTTTGCATTCTTTTGAAATGTTTTATCGTCCAAAATCTCATTCCAAAGAATTACACAAGAAGCTTGTATAAGATAAAAAGTAGTACACAGGACCAGATTCTTCAAGTAACAGATATTGTAATAAATCAGTGGCCTTAGACAGGAAAGAGAAACGGAGACATGGGGAGAGGAGCATATTGGCCTGAAACACTATCCATGCACTTTAAACTTCCCCTTCATTAGACCCATCTTAAATTTAATGTCATGTGTAACATGCACATCATTGCTTGGTGATCCGGAAAATTGAGGGAAAAGACATTGTGCTTGCTACATAGTAAATGTCACTAGGCTGGTGATGCAATTGAATGAGCTACAGAGAAGTAAGATCTTGTCGTGGCACAGTCTAACAGCATGACCTCCAGAGAGTGTCCTGTGCTTTCAGAGCCTCTGAGCTCTCACCTGTGAAATAAAGGTGCTGACATGATCTCTAACATTCTGCACTACTGCTCCTGTGCATAAGGGATTCACTGCAAATGTTTCTTAAGTCGGAAACAATATTTTTTCCATTCTCATTCTCTACTTCAGTAAAACCCTACACTATAGAACCAAAGATTTTAATGTATTTTAGAAATACATAGAAATGAGAGGAAAAAATAGTTTTTCATTTAGCTTAGAGGAATCTAGCTTTGCAAAACAGTTCTCTTAGTCACATTTTACAAAGCAGACAAACATACACTTCTTTTTTAGGGCTCCTTTCATCACCTTTATCAAAGAGCCCAGGAAAAACATTTTTCATATATATATTTAATTATATATTAATATGTATAAACATATATAAAGAGAGAGAATTAAAATAGGATTAGAGTTAGGGATATATATATATATATATATACACACATATATATATAATTTTCCTGAGAAAATTAAAAGCTATGAAGATAACACATTTTCTGGCCTTTTGTCTTTCTGAATCCTTTATTCTTTTTGTGGATGATGGTAACTTTGTACCAATTTCCTAGTGAAAAAGTCATTATGGAATTGAAGGGAGATTTGCTTGGTCTTCTGAGTTTTAATGCAGTCCCAAGGAAGTCACTTGTCAGAGGAGCCAGTGATTCAGTTGAACATTTGTCACCGTAATCTAGGATTTCATCTTCATTTTGATAACAGTTTTATGTCACTGTTATTGTTAGTTTCTTTCACTAAATTTGCTCCATGAACTTGTATATGTGCAACACATTGCTATATCTCTTAAGAAAAGGATTTGTTAACCAGTCACATGTTAACTTTTCTTTGAAAAATAATTTTACTATTCTAATTTTAATTTAGTGCTTTGCTTTGATTTGTGTTTGAGTATTTACATATGTTTGAGAAAGTCTACATAGAATTTCAGTTGAAACAGAAAATTAAAGCCACTTAAAACTCCTAGCATAACATCCCTGTCACATTGGCTGCCTGCCAGCAGTTACTGATACACATGACTGGTGAATGTCGATAAGCACTACAGGAAATGCCAGGTGGAAGTCTCATCAACCCCACATAGACTACTACCGTAACAGTGACGGATGCCAAGGAGAGTTACTTAGCTTTGTTTAAAGGCATATTTATTGTCTTTTCTAATCATAAGAAGCACATGATCTAAGAAGATCATTTGAAAAATACAAAAACTTATAGCCAAATTTCTTTAAAGCAGATTTACATTACCAGCAGCATGATAAAAATCCTCTTTTAGAGCACTCTCTCCAGCACCGGGAACTCTCTTCTTTAAATTGCCAATTTAATAAGGCTGTGTGTTTTTAATGTGTATCTGTGATTATTTGTGAACTTAAATATTATTTAGTATGTTTATTCTTTTGAGAATTTCTTATTCAGTCTTTTCTGAATTTTATTATCCATTGGCATGAGCTCTTTAAGACTTTTTCCTAGATAATATTTAGAAGCTAGTAAAGCAAATATTTTACTCCTCAGAGATTTCTACTTCTGTGTCATTCCACAGCTCCCAGTTAGAGAGGTACACCCGGAGGATATAGAAAGTGTTTATTTAACAGACTTTGGAGAGAATCTCTACCTCTGAAAAGAGGACTGATCCAAGAGGCTTATGGCCATAGCACAGGAAGATATGACAAACAGGATGGAAAGGTCTTTGCTTCTTGAACAAGAGATACGTAAAAAAGAAGAGATAGATCAGTAAAGAAGGGAGAACATAATCCTAAAGGGTCTATCCCTCACTCTACACCCTCAGTGATTCACTTTCCAGAAGAATGCTTCAGTTTTTAGAAATATACAGATAGTCAACACCTGGAGTTAGGCCACAAACTTTCTCATGTTACAGGTACGAGAGTTCAAGCCCGTTATTTTACCTGCAAATCTTCTGATCTTCACAAGCCATATTTCCTTCTGTGCTCTCTACCATCTCCGTTTCCTATGATCTTATAGCATCAGGGAGGACGGGGGTCCTCAGATTGACCTGAACTCTCAGTATCCCCTTTCTTCACTGCAGAGTGGTTGGGCTGCTAATTCCTAGGATGGGTGACTTCTGACTGTGACTGAGTCTCCTTTAGCAATTTAAGCTTCACGTGCTGGCATCCTTCACCGGAGTCCTCAATTCTGACCATTCGCCTTATTGCATTTTCGTATAACTCAGAAGGATTTTAGCATAATGTTATAGATAAGGGTTAAGCCAGAATCCTTGCCTTATTCTTGTTTTTAATGGAAATACCTCTAACAATACATCCTTAGAATATGAGAAAGTAATCTTTTTTGTGGGGAGGGGGCACGGAGTCTCACTCTGTTGCCCAGGCTGGAGTGCTGTGACACAATCTCGGCTCACTGCAACCTCCTCCCAGGTTTAAGTAGGAGTAGCTGGGATTATAGGCACGTGCCACCACACCAGGCTAATTTTTGTATTTTTAGAAGAGACAGAGTTTCACCATCTCAGTCAGGCTGGTCTTGAATTTCTGACCTCGTGATCCACCCACCTCGGCCTCCCCAGGTGCTGGGATTACAGCTGTGAGCCACCATGCCAGGCTGAGGAAGTGATTTTTAAATGAAGTTGACAAAGTTGACAGAGACTTCACAAATATTTCAAGACCTTTGTATATACATATGCACACACATGCGGTTTAACATAGGAGTTTTAAATGTTTTATAAAGAAATTTGACATCAGACATGTAGAGAGACTGTGGATCCACTGAAAATGGATGAGCAAACTGAAGTGGGGCATACTAGTTTCCTCTAGCTGCTATAACAAATTACCACAAATTGAATGGCTTAAAACAGAAATTTTATGATCTTATATTTTTAGAAGCCAGAAGTACAAAATGAAGGTGCTTGTGGAGCCACACCTCTTTGGGAGGCTCTCAGATAGTTCTTCGTCTCTTCTAGATTCCGGTGGCTGTCAGCGTTTGTTAATTTGTAGCTGTATCACCCCAGTCTCTGCCTCCCTGGCCACACCGC
This sequence comes from Cacajao melanocephalus, assembly GCA_963573385.1. NCBI lineage: Eukaryota > Metazoa > Chordata > Mammalia > Primates > Pitheciidae > Cacajao > Cacajao melanocephalus. The sequence goes on along the minus strand of CAUYLG010044102.1, from coordinate 76,541 downwards.
CATCTCCTCTATGTTATCTACCTCACCTTTTCTAACAAGGACACTTATAATGCCATTTAAGGCACAATCAGAAAATCTTCTATAATCTCCCCATCTCAAAATTCTTAACTGAATCATATCTGTTACCATGTACGATAATAGTCAATCTTTTGCCATATGAGGTAATGTTTACAAGTTCTGGGGATAGGCTATGGATGTATCTCTTTGGAGACTACCACTCAACCCCCCTACATGAGAAGTTAGTTATTGGTAAAAACCTGATACGTTTTTTTCTAGTGGCAGAAAAGAGTAGAACACTTATGTTTTAGACTGCTCAGGGCGGTCATAACAAAATACCACAGGGTGGATGGGTCAAACAACAGACATTGATTTCTCAGAGTTCTGGAGGCTAGAAGTCCAAGATGAAGATGCCAGAAAGTAGATGTCATTCTGAGGTCTCTTCTCATGGCTCATAAGTGGCAGCCTTCTCACTGTGTGCTCACAGGACTTTGTCATGTGTTCAAGGAGAAAGACATCTCCCTCTGCTTTCTGCTTCTCATAAAGTCACCAATCTGATCGAATTAGGATCCTACTTACGACCTCATTTAGGCTAAATTACCACCCACAGGCCTTATCTCAAATTATAGTCATGTTGAAAATTAGAGTTTCAAAACATAAATTTTGGGGGGTAGTAATTCAGTCCATAGCACCTCATACATTTTGTAAGTCTACTGTGATCTCTCTTCAATAAATGTTATTACATAAAACAAAGTACTCATTTTCTTTAACAGTGGGATACCTCTGGTAATGTCATTTGAAGAATAATCCTGAAATCACACAATAAAGCGATCCATTTACTTGATAATCTGAAGTCTCAATTTTATCAAGAGAAACGGGAGGAGAAATATATATGTACTTTATATGGTTGATGGTCTAAAAAGTATATATAGAACTTGAGAAATTAAACATTCTTCCAATATTCTGAGCAGTATATATAAATTTTAAGGGAAAAATCTACCCTATCTTGTGGGAAATCCCAAGGACCAAGAGCTGATTCTGTTTAGAAGACTATTAAAGTGTTCATGAAATATCACAAAGTATCATAGATTGACTGGCAGATACTCCACTGTACAGAAACATAAATTTAAACTTTAAAAATTGGTATTATAATTGAAATTGCAGACATAATTTAGTTTTTGTTGCATTTTGGTAATAAAAATAATCTCTTAAATTTTTTTCTTCAATTATTTTGTTAAATTCTGCCTCTTAATGATTAATTCTTAAACTTAGCTTGGTTCTCATACTCTCATATTATTAAGGACTATATTTTGGTCATATACAGATTCTAAGTTTTCCGCTGAATTTCTCTTTTTATATTATTTCCCTTTAGCCCTTGTTATAAACCTCATTTTTGGTTATACAAATAGTAAATAAACATATTATTTTTGTAAAAACCCAAAGTGTTATATATCAGAACAAAATCTTTTTTGTGCTATCCTGATTTTTGTTCTGTCTTTCTTCAAGGTACCTGTAGTATTTTGTTTTCAAAATATGTGCTCTCTGATTCATTTAGAAAGTGAAGTTGGTATACTTTTTTATTCATTCTATACACTCAGCTAGCTCTGTATATGAAGTGAGCAACTTGTGTGTAGATGGATACATTTTGTATTATAAATATATAATCCTAATGCCTAGTGTAACATGCACAACAAACTTAAGAATTTATCATTGCCTTTGATATCAAAACTATAAATATATTTATCTTAGGTACTAACTTGGTTTAAAAATAACAATAAGCCAAATTGTGATTGTCATGTGTTGATACCAGACCCCTAAGGGCAAATAGTTATAAGAGCACTTTAAATCACATAAGCAAGGAAATAAAAGCTTGTTAAACAAAGTCATTAAGGCAAATGCCCACTCACTGCAGACATAGTAAGCCCTATAATAACTCTGCTAAATGTTATCTCTAAAGAAAGTTGCATTCATTGTGCTTAATTTACCTCAAATGCTTTTAGGAATAAACTGCTTTGTAGTGAGTTTACGCAATGTGGAAGGTAAATAGTCCTTGGAGAGCATATTGCAAGTTGTTCTAAGAGACACATACCATTTTAAACTAAGCCTTCAGCATCTGTTTCAGCCTCTGATTACAAATGATGAAACTGACAATAATTCACACTTACTCCATAAAAAGGAAAGGTGGTGATTAAGGAGGATGTGTAATCTTTATTCAATGCAAAGTACATCTGCTGTGTTTTCCCTTGTACCTGGCTATCTGGAAGAAAAGTTCCACCCTCCAACCATAAAAGGAAGGTGGTTCTTATGCCCATTGCAGTATTCAATTCGGCTCCCATGCTTTCCTTTTATGTATACCAAACCTGATATTTTCATCCTAAACCCAATAAATACACTCTAAAGAGTTTACCATTGTTAAACGTGGTTTTAAAACTTAGCTCCTGTCATAACCCACGTATGGGCTGTAAGAGATACTGCAACCTCCCGAGGAATAATACCAAAGCTATTTTAATATGCTACTACGGCCACTGTATGCTTTTTTCCAACTCCAGTATTTTACATTTAGGTCAGTTTCAGTCATAGCAGTGAGGTGCAACCTCTGTCCTCTAAATCTTGGAATCATCGGGGAAATTCAAGAAGAATACAAAGGCCTGGGTCACATCCTGAGTATCTGACACAGATTTTCTAGGATGCAGCCTGAATATCAGCTCTTTTTAAAATAGCTAAGCTTGAAAACCACTAAATATACAGCAACTCTTTTTACTGGCTTCACTTGTGTCATTCATAAGAGATGTTTGATTTTAATCACTCAACTAATGTACTACAACTTGAATTTAGCCTAATATCTTCCTTTCTCCCTTTTCTTCAGACTCACCTAGACTTTCTTAGTTACAAGTCTTGTGACATTGGGTACTTTTCTTTGTCTGCTAATTGTCTACACTACACCTAGTCACCTGAATAACAGATAGGTGGCAAGTTAAAAATTGTACAGGATTTAAATTTTGTACAGGATTCACTATTTACAAATAATCTGGTAGAACAAAATTGCAATAGAATGTCAATATCAGTTTTGGCTAGGATTTTAGTTTGCAAAATAGATAATATTGCAAATTCTAGATGAATATAGCCAGATATCTGTCTAAGAAGAAAGTATGTAAACTATTTTGCAAAGACCTCAACTGGCTTCAAAGGAAACCAAAGCAAGGAAAGACTGTTGACTCACTAACAAATTGGTTCAATGAAATAACTTTTACATTGGTGGATTGGTTGGTTCCTTGAGTCTTCTGAAAATGCCTTTATTATGAATCATTTCTCTGTGCTTTGATAAAACTAGAAGAGTCCTGTGACAAAGAATATATACTTATATATCATTTCTGTTATTTATTCGTTGAACAGATACTTATTGCTTATCTTGTATATAAGACTCATTTCTAGCCTTTTGCTAGACATGCATGAATAAGGTGTCCCTCAGGGGATCAAAATGTGTCTGAAAATGTTTGTGTGTACATATATAAGTCTAGCAGAGATTTAAAATTAGACAAAAGATAGCTAACAGAATATATATATAACAGAATATGTTGGAAGTAGAAATAGATATGTGTGAATGTATTTTAAAAGCATATGCAATATTGTATTCCATTATATTCATAGATTTCAAATTTTTTAGTAAGTACAAAAAATTGTATGGCATTGATAGGTTATAAGTACTAAAAGGCCAAGGAACATGGCTGTCATGCAAAATACCCATTCACTTAACGGGATAAAAACATAATAGGATGTGGAATAGAAATAAAGTGCATTGCTTTGGGATACTCAGTGAAGGCTTAACTGGGATGATGTTGCAAACTTATCTTCGAGATTTTGACTAATCAGTGAAGTTTGTTTCATTGGGTAACTATGCAGTATCCCTTTTGTGACTAGTGGTATGCAGGGCTGATAACTATCTTCACTCTCTACCATCACACCAGGTGGCATATTATGATGAAAGCAAATCTTAGACCAAATTCTGTTGAGTATGTGTACATCGACAGAAGAATAGGCACAAAACAGTAAAACAGCTTGTTCTCAGGGCTTAGGCAAGGGCCATTCTCTGTCCTTGGCATTGCAAGAAAGTTTTTCACTTTCAAGTCTGATACAAATATCTTCTGATAGCAGGACTAACATGGTTCCAAAAGTGGAAGGACATACAATCAACTGGGCTCTGGAACATATGTATAAAGTGCTACACTGATGATGTTAGTCTAGTCTATGGATGTGCCAATTTTTTTTTATGCTCTATTACATTTATGCAGGTGTGTGTGATCTTTAGAAATTATTCTAACTTATCACTTACCTTAAGAAGTGTTGATTTCACAAAAACAAAAAAACAAATTCTACTATCCTTTTACTGAATCTATACCAAATCCTTTGGTATAGATTCAAATAACAATACATGAAGTGCGAAATACCTACTCACAGACTATCAGTTATTTATCTGGACACTTCAAAAGGCTAACTAACCATCCTATGGTATGTATTAAGACAATCAAGACAAATATATGCCTCCCACTTTTATGTAAGCTATATTATCCTAGAGCAAAAATTTAGACGAAATGTTGGAATTGAGGCTTGAAGAGTGACTAGAAGCCTGCCGGTTACATTAGAGGAGACAGCATTCTGTGTAGAGTCAATGGTATGCTGAGGTTTAGAGCAGAAGAGCATGGTGCAAGCAGTTTGGTACACTTAAGACCAGAGTAAACGTGTGGGGGTTATTGGATAAGTAGTACTAGCTAAACTACGAAGGCCTCATCCACTGTGCTCATGTTCCCCAGTCTTTGATTCTATGAAGAAAACTTGGTTATAGACCAGACGAGTAAGTTTAATATGCATTATTTTACATTAATAATGCACCTTAATATCATGGGAGTCCAAGTTGGTAGGAATGGTTTTTGAAAAAGAAGTAGTATAGTATAGGGGTTAAAAAGATGGGCTTTGCAAACAACCAGATACGGGTTTGAATCCCAGCTTTGTTATGCACTAGCTGAGTTACTTTACTTCTCTTAAGGTTCATTTTGTCATCACAAAATGAGGATAACCACATTCTTAACAAAGAGTTATACCAATCTGTTTTACAAATGTCCCAGTCTATTTCACTATGGAACTGGTTGCATTAGTTCTATGTGCTTGGGAAGACCAAATTTTACTTCTTGAGAATAATTTCTCCGTCCTAGAAATACTGCCTTGGGCAACCTTGGAAAAGTGCTTTTCAGACATGTTTTGTGACTCAATTTTTACAATAGAATGGAAATTCTATCCCAAACCCGAGGGTTGTTCAATTATGTCTGCATACACTTTAACAACATTATACAAGGTTTGAACTCCAGGTATTTATCTGAGTACAACCTGAAATTTATTGCTGCATAATATCTACTTAAAGCTCAATGGAGGGAGATTTATTTATGGATGTGGGTTAGAATTTAATAAATTTTTGTTTAACTCATGCCCACTCCTAGTAAATTTTGTAGAGCTCTATTTTAGACGGTTTAAAATGTATCCTTTGATTAATTCAGAGGTAAGAACAACACCCCATTCCACCAAGGCCTTATAGAATTGTGCTTCATGTCATTCTGTATATGCCGGTTATGTCAGGCCTTATGCCACTGATCAACAGGTGAGGACATGTGAAACAGCCCTAGGAAATGGATTGCTGTTTTTATTTTAAGAATATTATTCATTATATTTTAAGGTGTCTACTGTTGGGAACAAGGGAAAACTTCCTCTTTGCCCTCTAAAGTTTTGCTGAAAAGTCAACTTACAAAAGGCAGTTAGAGAAAAGGCATATGCATTTACAAACATGCACACAGGGGAGAACCACAGAATGATTACCCAGTCTCCCAGAGGGGTTCAGAAGCTTATCTACCATCTCCAGTTTGCCAAAAGAATGTGGACTTGGATCCTGCAAACCAGGCTCTGGTGGCTGAACATATATATGTCCATTCCAAACTTCATGTTGAATTGTAATCCCCAGTGTTGGAGGTGGGGCCTGGTGGAGGTATTTGGGTCACGGGGCAGATCTCTCATGGCTTGGTGCTATCCTCACAATAGTGTGTGGGATCTGGTGGTTTACATGTGTGACATCTTCCCTCACCCTACTCACCCTCTCTGTCTGTCTCTCTCTCTCTCTCTCTCTCTCTCTCTCTCACACTCCTCCTCTTTTATATGCTGTGCCTACTCCTGCTTCACCTTCCATCGTCAGTGAAAGCTTCCTAAGGCATCCCCAGAAACCGAGCAGATGCCAGCACTGTGCTTCCTATACAACCTGCGGAACTGTGAGCCAATTTAACCTATTTTCTTTATAAATCACCCATTCTCAGATCTTTCTTTCTTTCTTTCTTTTTCTTTCTTTTTTTCTTTCTTTCTTTCTTTCTTTCTTTCTTTCTTTCTTTCTTTTTCTTTCTTTCTCTTTCTTTCTTTCTTTCTTTCATTTCTTTTCTTTTCTTTTCTTTTCTTTTTTTTTGAGACAGAGTCTTGCTCTAACTCCAGGCTGGAGTGCAGTGACACCATCTCAGCTCACTGCAACCTCCGCCTCCCAGGTTCAAGCAATTCTCCTGCCTCAGCCTCCCGAGTAGCTGGGATTACAGGTGTGTGCCACCACGCCCAGCTAATTGTTACATTTTTAATAGAGACAGGGTTTCACCATGTTGGACAGGACGGTTTCAATCTCTTGACGTTGTGATTTGCCCACCTCGGCCTCCCAAAGTACTGGGATTATAGTCCTTAGCCACCACTCCCAGCCTCTCAGGTATTTCTTTATAGTGACACAAGAACAACCAAAGACAGTGGCAAAATAAGTTATGGGATGGGCAGAAGAAGAGGTCTGGATAGCAAAGGTGGTCTTGTTATGTAAATAAACTTCACAGGTAGCAGCCCTCAGAGAGAATAGACAGTAAATGTTTCTTTCAGACCTCTGAAGTAATTACACTCTCAATTAATCTTTTCTAGATCAGGACATATGAAGGCCTTAGAGAAAACCAGGCTGTGGCAAGGTAGATTCTCTAGAAATGCAAATCACTGCCTCCTCCATTCCCCCAGGGCAAAATATAGCTTTGCAAGGTTACTTTTGTTTGCAGGCTCTGGGAACAGCCATCTCAAAATATGTAAAAGAGACTCCATCTCAAATACACACACACACACACACACACACACACACACACACATATATATATATATATATATGGGGGTAAAATATTTTTATTTTCCTTACTACTTTCTCAGGACCCACAGTAACACATTCTTTCTAGTTTTAATAAAAAGATAGTTCTCCTCATAAACAATATATATATATACGTATATATACACACACATACACCTATACATACAATACATATGTGTACATGTATATACGCACACATATATATGTCCTCCTTCTAGAAACTGTGACACACTTAGCCAATGATGACGTGTCTGAATATCCTGCTAGACCATTTAGAACCGTATTTGGGGCCCATTCACAGCAAGTGTACAGTGTTTCACTCTACACATTCTCAGTACTACTCTCATTCTTGGCTTCATCTATCTTATCTTTTATACTTACTGATTTTCTTTGTAAAGCTTTCCACATCTGTCATTTCTGGAATTTCTTGCAGCATATCTACTTTTATAACTTCTCTTACATACTTTCTGGGAAAAAAAAAATCAGGCCTCTATACATATACACAAAGACATCTACTATTGCCAAAATAAGAGTCTGTGCTTATTTTGTAAGGCATCGAGGCACTGTGAACTATTTCCTTGGAGCAGATGGACATGGCTAGGTTTGCGCTATAGAATGAGTCCTCTGGAAGGAGAGGCGATGGAGTTAATAACGTTCATCAAAATGTGGTTTGGATCCTGACACGGTTTGGCTGTGTCCCCACTAAAATCTCATCTTGAATTGTAGCTCCCAAATCCCACATGTGGTGGGAGGGACCTGGTGGGAGGTAACTGAATCATGGAGGAGGGCCTTTCCCATGCTATTTTCGTGATAGTAAATAAGTCTCATGAGATCTGACGGTTTTATAAAGGGGAGTTTCCGTGCACATGCCCTCTTACCTGCTGTCATCTCTAAGGTATGTCTTGCTTTCCCTTCACCTTCTACCATGATTGCGAGGCCTCCCCAGCCATGTGGAACTGGGAGTCAATTAAACCTCTTGCCTTCATATATTATCCAGTCTCAGATATATCTTTATTAGCAGCAGGAGAACAGACTAATACACATTCCTTGATCAGCAATCCCTTGGTGTTTGTTAAGAATGTATCTCTGGGGATAAGATCCTGGAATCCGCTCTTCAAATGACTGACACTTTGTTGTCACCTGAGTTTCAGCACCACTGGAAGCCCTAGAGATGGTTAAGGAGACCCTTTCACTAAGCCAAGCAAACAATGGTGACAGGAGTCTGAGTGAAGGAGGAAACAGTGAACATCAGGAAAAATTCCGTTTGAGAAATAGTTTTAAACTAATTGTTTTACCAAGTTCTTATCATTGCTTCTCTTGAAATAAATGTCCTGGTCTATAGAATTTCTGAAATACCATGGCTAAATATAATGGTACTTCTAATAACAAAAGTTACTCCAAAAAGAAACAGTTCAGCTCAGCAGTTTCTCCTTTCCTTCACTAAGGTCTGATCCCTGCCAGGTGAGGCCTTAGGCCTTTGATCTGGAAGCTTATCAGTTGCAGTTGGCTCACAGAAGCTGCTAAGATGCAAGACTGAGCTTTCCAGAGAGGCAGCTGTCAGATTTGAGTTTCCACAATAAAAAATGTGGCTATTTTCAGGATTGAACTGAACCAAGTCTTACCCTTGAAGCAACAGGAGATGCCTCAGGCAGTGGATGACTGAATTGTTTGTTTATCAGTCTCAGATGAGGGGATATAAAGGATGGATTGTGAAACGACCTACCAATTTTAATCCTAAAAGATCTCAGGTGTTTGCTCCTCAAAGCCAGTAAGAATGTTGAGAGATCACTCTCACTTCTGCCAGGCCCACAGGGAGATCCCTGAAGGGTGTTCTTCAAGAGTGACAGGCTGATTAGCAATGATATGTTTATTTTCCTGAGGTGTTCTTTCACAAAGAAAGATGTCCAAACAGGATTCTGACATCGTCACCCTTCTCTTTTTCCCCTTATTTTATAAAAGTGCTTCCTACTCACCCAGATTTGTTGTAAAATAAGTCTCACATGTCTATAGATAGAAGAAATGCCTGAATGATATAAAGGCTATAATTTCTTCCTTTATCTTAAAATCTTTAAAACTGTAGTTCAGGTGGCAGGAAAAGGTGAGAAGACAGAGCACAGAGGATGTTTAAGGCAGTGAAAATACTGTTCAGTATTGATATGATAATGGTGGCTATATGTCATAAAAGTTTGCCCAAACCTATAGACTGTGTAACACCAAGAGTGAACCCAATGTAAACTATCATGATTATGATTTGTCCCCTTACCCAATGGTTCTCAAACTTTAGCATGCATCATATTCTGCTGAAGAGCTTTTCAAACACAGACCACTGAGTCTCAAATGCAGTAGGACTGGAGTGGGGGCTCGAAAATTTTTGTTTCTAACAAGTTTCAGGTGATGCTGGTCATGCTTATCTGGTCCACAAATTGAGGACCACTGCAACCTGATGTGAGCTTACCCAAATTACATGCTTAGAACAAGACCACACATCTGACAATGGGGGAAGGTGATGCTAAAAAAAGGCTGTGCTATGCAAAGCTTTCAAGAAGTAAAATCACAGGATTTATACTTATCTACAATGCAGGTATCTTTAGGTTAACCAAAATGTAGTGTTTATTTCATTTTGATGTTGGGAAAAAAAGAGTATTTCAAAAGATAACTCTTTGGGTGAGGGTAACCAAAATCTCCTTGATGAATTAATTTGAGAAACAAGCTTCTATTTAATATATGTTCAATAGAAAACAATTCAAATCTGAGCTATACAAAGAAAAAAAATAGCTATACAAAAACAAAATAAAATAAAGAGAGAGAGTTTAGTAGCGACAATATTAGAAACCATTTTACCTGGAGGCAGAGTGTGGGCCTATTACCCTATAAAAGTCCCTTTCAGCTGGAAACATATTTCCCAAGCTGACATGTTAGGAAATAAATCATTTTGTAAGGAGGCTAGTGTTGCCTAGAGACACTCTAAGATAAGATACCAGATTAATCAAAATTTAATTATGTCCCTTAGCTATCTTGGGTTTTTGTTTTATTTTGTACTTGACCAAATCTTGGGTTCAAATCTAAGACTCTAGTGATTTAAACATCTATTACTAAGAAGAGGTAAGCCAAGAAGTAGCTGCCTATCCAAATCAAGAGAATATTTTTGCAAAACACAAATCTGCCAGTTCAAGCGACTTCCAACTTGATATGTGTGTTTCGTCAAAGACAAAAAGTGAATTCAAAAATGGAAACAGACATGCTTGACTGGAGGGAAAGGTGTTATTTTTCCAATTGCTCTTCTTCTCAGCAGGAGAGATGTGAAGTTTGAATTTCAAATTAGTTTTACTGTCTTAAGGCAAATATCAACACACAGTTCTGACCAAGGAAAGACAGGGACCCTCCACATATTAATTGGGTGCCTAATGATACTGCCTCAGAGGACTATGGTCTTATATATTTTCATAGCAATCCTGTGAGATGGTTATTTGATTTCCTTTTCACAGATAGGAAACTGAACCCTGGTGGCTAGTAACTGCCTGGTGTTACCTAGAAAAAAAAGTGACAGAGGAGTAATTTGACTCCAGATCTATGTGGCTATACATCCCTTGCTCTTGACATTATACCATGCCCACGATCTATCCAAGGCCCCATTTATTATTTACCTTGAAGAAGTGGGATTGAAATGTGCACAAGCAGTCTGCTTAAAGACAGCTATAGCAACTCACCCTGCCCTGCCTTCTCACTTAGAGAGCTTTCTTTCTCCTAGCTTCATGTTCTGAACTACATGGATTCTGGGAATTCTACAGCAATTACCTGCTTTCAACCTAACGTATTCGCTGACATCTCCTCTCAAATTTTGGCCATTGTTTTTGCATAAATGCAATAAAATGTTTTTACTTTAATATTGCCAAAGTGAAATGCAAAATATAAAAGGCTTTGTGTCAGTCCATTTCCGTTGCTATAAAGGAATACCTGAGACTAGGTAATTTATAAAGAAAAGAAGTTTAGTTTGCTCACAGTTCTGCAGGCTGTATAGGAAGCTTAGTACCAGCATCTGCTTCCAGTGAGGGCTTAAGGAAGCTACAGTCATGGTAGAAGGTGAAAGGAAGCCAGCATGTCATATGGCAAGAGCAGGAGAGAGAGAGAAAGGAGGAAGTTCCAGGATCTTTTAAACAACCAGATCTCATGTGAACTCAGAGTGAGAACTCACTTATTAATCCCAGGATGGCACCAAGCCATTCATGAGGGATCAGCCCCATGAATCTAAAACCTCCCACCATGCCCCACCTGCAACATTGGGGACCACATTTCAACATGACATTTGCAGAGGACAAAGTATCTAAAACCTATCAGGAATTTTTAAATAGATGTGAGAAGCTGCAAGATAATTTTAGAAAAAGTCTGAACTTCAAAATACGAAGTTAGCTCAGCAAAATTTTAAAGTTGGGGAACAATGAGCAGGGAAAGAAGAGGAGTGGGGACATAGAATAAGGAGAATAAAAGAGTAAAAGGATTCCATGTTGAATTGTTAGTTTCTTCTTTTCATATGATACTAGAGAAATGTGTATAAATATTAGAAAAGACTCAAGCTTTGATGGAATAGAAAAATGCAGTAAAACTCATATGAAAAAAGGAGATGAGTAGTAAATTGGTGACAGCATTTTTTTAAATTTTTATAAAGAAATAAGAAAATAATAAAGTAAAATAATACATATACAGTAAAATGTAAGGAAAAACATCAAGTAAATCAATTATTTAAGTATTGCCTTTTAAAGTCCAGAACACAATATGAAGACTTTTTAAAAAACTTTATACTGTTTATAAAAACAAAGTATTAAAGCTGGGCTACACTAAAAGACAAAGAGTTATTCAAATGTAGCTACCACTACATAAACACTCCCCCACACCCCCCACACAAACACACCCACACACACCCCCACACGCACTTGCACATGCGCATATGTGCACACACATACAGATACAAGTAGTGGCTAGAATTAATATACAAGAAGAGTTTAAGGTTAAATTCACCCACCAGAATGAAGAATGATATTATGTATTTTAGAAAGCAAAATTAAATATATATATATAACTGAATAAGCCCTGTATATATGTAAAATAAAAATCATTTAAGAGCAAAATGAACTTATTAGAAAGAGTAGATTTCAAGGTATTTCCATAAGAATAGAACAGACTTTACAAATAATAACTGAATAATAGTATTCAAATCTCAAATTTGATAAAGATATATAGAACTCTTGTATTTTGTATACGTCATTGAACTTCTAAAAATTCTGTTTTCAAACCTAAACACCAAAAAACCCTTCAATTTTAAAAAGTATAAGTCTTACAGACTAATTTTCTAATGTTAATCAGATATAAAGTTTATGGCGGTACTTTATTACATAAAAATTAGAAAATTAACTTTGAGATAGTGGTAAAATCAAAAAGTCATTTCAATATAAAAATGGTATCTAAGAAATAATGAAAAGGAGAAATGGCTATACAAAAATCTATTGGCCATATCAAAAGTGCTTCTCAGAGAGAAATACATAGTGTTAGACTTAACTGCTTATATTATTGAAAATAAAAGATTCAATATTAAAATAAACGTGGTACTTGTATCAGTCATGATTTTTAGTGGGAATCAGAAAAATGCACAGAACCTAATCTAGAAAATAGAAAATAAATTTATAAAAGGATATGTGATGATTCATTTTATGTGTCAACTTGACTGGGCCACATGTTACTCAAATATTTGGTCAGACATCATTCTGCATGTTATGTGAAAGTGTTTTTGGATGAAATTAACATTCAGATAAGTAGATGATCATGTAAAATAGGTTGCCTTCCCTAATGTGAGCTGGCCTCATCCAGTCAGTTGAAGGCCAAAAAATGAACAAAAGGCTGACCCTCCACTGAGTAAGATACATTTCTTCTAACTAACAGCCTTTACGTTGGATCATTGGGGTTGTGTTCGCATTTTGAGACTCAAACTGAAACATTACTCTTCTGGATCTCCAGTCTGCTAACCCTTTGGATGAGATGATACTATCTGACCTCCTTGGACTTCACTTTTCAATCCACCCCACGGACTGTGGGACTTGATCTAATCCACAGCCAAGTGAGCCAATTTCATACATATATATTCCATTGGTTCCATTTTTCTGTAGACCCTTGACTACAAATACAGTATGTCTGAGAATCTCCAGGAGATCTAGAGAATCCAGTTTGGAGGACACACACCATACCTTCCACTTGTCGCTGCTGTGTCAGAAAGCTGATACCCCTGGTGTTATGTACTTTACAAGTGCTATCTGAACCCAGTTTTGAAGTTGTGATTTACAACTCTCAATTCTGTTGTTTGGGCAGTTTGCTGAGTCCCCACCCAACCACTTCTCTTATAGGGCTCCCATACATAGGGGCCACCAGGCACACACACCAACCACCTCCCCATCTTGGAGCCCCACATCATGATCTGCTAAACTTAATTCTCATGTCAGTTATTCTAATCTGTATACTATATTATCCACAGTGTAGCTGCCTGCACCCTTGTAGTAAGGGAGCCTAGACAAATAAATTATAAATTCAACTTCTAATCTGAAGTATCCTTTACATTTAGAAACTTGCTAAATATAAGAGTGGTGCCAAAGGTGCTAGGCAAAAAAATAGAATGGTACATTTCTGTCTGGACACCCACCTTAAAAATTTTAATGAGATAAAGTACAATATAATAATGCAAAAGAAGGAAGGAAGAAAATTAATAAAATAAAATCTGAAGTAAATAAAACAGAAAAATAAGAATGACAAAACAGGATAAGGTAATACTAAATTTGAAAATTTAGAGAAAATAATTTCTTAGTAAAATGTAACTTACAACAAATGTATTAACATGGACAAGATTGAAAATGTCATTACAGATATGCTAATAAAAGAGGATCCAGATCAAGTGGCTTCACACCTGTATTCTATCTAAGGTTTAATGAATATATGCTCCTATTCACGATTAATTTATTCCAACCCATAAAAAGTTTCAACAACACCAAAAAATTTTATTAAATCAGAATAACTTTAAAGTCAAAAACTGATCCCACAACACATACATTAATCTTACTATTTAATATAGAAACACAAATTCTAAATGAATATTAGCAAAGAGACTCCAGCAATGTATCAAAATCGTGCTGCACAATGAGCAGTAATAAAAGGCTTATTCCAGAAATGCAAGGGTGGCAGAATAACTATGAATTCTCTTAAAGTAATTTATTACATCAACAAAGAGGGAAATATATGGTCATAACAGCAGATGCTAAAAAAGTATCTGATGATATTTACCAGTCATTCTTAATGAAAACTCAGATAAAGACAGAATCTCACTTAAATATTATAAAAAGACTTTTTACTTGTCTGGCATGGTGGCTCACACCTGTAATCCTAGCAATTTTGGAGGCCAAAGTGGATGGATTGCTTGAGGCCAGGAGATCAAGACCAGCCTAACCAACATGGCAAAACCTTGTCTCTACTTAAAATATGATAATTAGCCGGGCAAGGTCTCGCCTGTAGTCCCACCTACTCATGAGGCTGAGGCAGGAGAATCACTTGGCCTGAGAATCAGAGGTTGCAGTGAGCTGAGATTGTACCACTGTACTCCAGCTCCAGCCTGGGCAACAAAATGAGACTCTGCCTCAGAAAAAGGAAAAAAAAGAAAAAGAAAAAAAAAAGAAAGACAGTCTGATAAACTGTGTCAAAACAAACAAACAAATAAATAAATAAAAGTTTAAAAAGACTTTTTACCAAAAATTAACATTAAATCATTCTAAACAGCAAACCTATAACTATTGCAATGAAAATTATAAAGTAGTCTGCAAGAATGCCTGCTATTACCATTGTCTCAAAGGTTCTAACAAATAAAGCTACAAACAAACAAAATGTTCATGTTTTTAAATGTATAAGGAAGAGTTAAATTATTTTCTCATTACTTCTTTAACCAATAATATGATTATGTGATAGTGAAGAGGTGCACAGAAACTTTGAGGATTAATACGAAGTACGTAGGTGGCTGTTAGAAGGTTGAGTATGGTATACAAAAATAAATAGGTTTTCTCTATCTTAGATACTGCTAGAAGTAGAAATGAAAATAACATTCATACTAGCAATAAAAACTATATAAAGCCTAGGAATAAATTTAATAAGAAACATGTCAGACCCATAAAAATAAAACTACAAAATATTGCTGATGAAAATAAAACAAGATCTGAATAATTGAAAAAGCATCCTATGTTTTTAAATAGGAATATTTGATACTATAAAAATATCATACATCCCTAAATTAATATCTAAATTTAATGCAGTTCAGTTTTAAGAAAATGACAACCAGATGGTGGGTGCTGGAGGGAATTGGATCCAACTATGTCATGAAGAAGTCAAAATGCCAGAGATAAACCAGGGAAAGCATGAAAAAGAGGAATAGTGAGGGAAGAAGTCCTGCCTTACTGGTGTTAGGACATGTGACAGTCACTTTTAATAACTATAGTATTAGCCTGGGAATAAGCAAGTCAATTGCAAAGAATAGAAAAACCTGTAAATCAACCTTATATATTTGAAAATGTAATATGTACAAATGGGTAAAAAATGTTACTTCATTTGAGTAAGAAGGGTAAAGAGTTTATTCAATAGATGCTGTTGGCACAAAGGTCATCAATATGAAGGGAAGTGAAGCTGAATATCCTTCTTACATGATGTGCAGTAATTCTGTCTAAAACAAAACTTACAATAAATAAACTAGATTTAAACAGGGAAAGTGAAGAAGATTTTAATGTTGAATCAAATCTGAATATCTAGCAATGAATGTTATGTATATCTAGTTGAGTTTTCATTTAAGAGACTTAAAGTGACCTTCAATTCAAGCTGTGAAAGGAAAATATTTTGGGTCCCCCAAATCACGAAGGAAACTCAAGTTGGAAACTGCTTAGGGAAAACCTGCCTCCCATTCTATTTGAAGTCAGTCATGCCTCTGCTCTGAGGGGTAGATGCATATCTGATTTGCCTCCTTTAGAAAGGCTAATCATAATCTCAAAAGAATGTAACTGTTTGTGTCTCACCTGTATGTGATGCTCCCTCCCAGCTTGAGTCTTCCGGACTTTGCTTCAAGTTGTCTGGCTTTCCAGACCGAACCAATGTACTTCTTACATATATTGATTGATGTCTCACGTCTCCCTAAAATGTATGAGACCAAGCTGTGCCATGACCATCTTGGGCAATGTCGTCAGGACTTCCTGAGGCTGTGACATGGGTTCATCCTCAACTTTGGCAAAATAAACTTCCTAAATTAACTGAGACCTGGCCAAGTGTAGTGGCTCATGCCTGTAATCCCAGCACTTTGGGAGGCTGAGGCCGATGGATCACCTGAGATCTGGAGTTCAATATCAGCCTGACCAACATGGTGAAACATTGTCTCTACTAAGAATATAAAATTAGATGGGCCTGGTGGCACATGCCTGTAATCCCAGCTACTCCAAAGGCTGATGCAGGAGAATTGCTTTAACCCAGGAAGCAGAGGTTGCAGTGAGCCAAGATTGCACCATTGCACTCTAGCCTGGGCAACAAGAGCGAAACTCTGTCTCAAATAATAATAATAATAATATTAATAATAATAAATAATTAACTGAGACTTGTCTCAGATTTTCTGGATTCACAATGCCCAGGAGCAAGGAAAGATTAAACTCCTTAAATAAATGTTAAAGCATGAAACAAGAGACAAAAAGCAAAGTTTGTTCAATTAGGTATGTCATTAATCATAATTGTTCAATATTCTGATTGTATTTGAAAAAAGGCATTAGAAAAAAATGGTGGTCACGACCTGTTGTCAATGTAATGAATAGTTTTAACAAAGTAACACAGTTAAACTAAGTAACATAGTTAACTAAGTAACTTAGTAACTAAGTAGCGTAGTTTTAACTACTTAATGGAATAACTGCAGCTGGATTCCCTGGTTCCCATGAAGCAGGAACCACCTAGAGAAACAGACCCTTCAGACACTGAACTAGGAAGAAAGAGGTGATTTATTCAGCCAGGAGCAAGGTGACATAGTTGCCTAACAGCCAAGCTCGTCTAACAAAGAGAAGTTCTCCCTTTATATAGGCTTACAAGCCTAGATATTACACCTGAAAGAGTCTCGGGTTTAGAGCCTTAGAAATTACACATAAAACGGTCTTGGTTTTACCATTTTAGAAATTATATGTGAAAGGGTCTTGGTCTGGATGGAGTAGGCATGGGGTGGGTGTTTTAAGTAAAAACCATGCCTTCCAGAAAGATTCCCCCATACCATGCCTGCTATCTATAGGAGGGTGGCACCTGGTGAGCCAGTGCTTGGATGTCCTTCCTCACCCACACCGGGAGTTGACCAGGCCAGCAGTGTGGAGTCTTCTAAGAAATCACAAAAATACTCCACAAAGGAAAGTATTAACAAATAGTGCATCTGTCACAGTTGTTATGAAGGTGGCCCTGATGAAAAATTACAGCCCTAAGTAATTTTGTATTCTCTTACGTCGCATCCTGTCTCTGCATCAGGCTCTTGCAGCCACAAGTAACAGCTGATTAGTAGACAAAGAAAGTGAAAAAGAGAGAAGCTGCCTACACCTTCCTTTCGTTTGCATTGCAGTGTCCTGCTTAAGGTGAGCCCAGGATGAAGGAGGAAAAATGTTTTAACTAGATGAGAATTCAGATTTCTAATTGATATTGTTTGAATCTGTGTCCTCACCCAAATCTCATGTTGAATTGTAATCCTCAGTGTTGGAAATAGGGCCTGGTGAGAGGTGATTGGATTATGCGGGTGGTTTCTAATGGCTTAGCACCACCCCCCTAGTGCTGTTCTCCAGAGATCTGGTTGTTTAACAGTGTGTAGCAACTTTCCACTTTCTCTCTTTCCCCTGCTTTGCCATGGTAAGGCTCCCGCTCCCACTTTACTCTCTGCCATAAGTAAAAGCTTCATGAGGCCTCCCCAGCCGTGCTTCCTGTGCAGCCTGTGGAACTGTGAGCCAATTAAACCTCTTTTCTTTATAGATTACCCAGTCTCAGGTATTTCTTTATAGCAAGGAAGAACAGACTAACACGCTAATTCACTTTTCCATTCAACAAATATTTCTTAAGTGCCTCCAACGTGCTAGCCACTCTTTCAGGTTCAAAGGATAAATTAGAACACACACACACACACTCACACACATACACACGCACTACGTAGAAAAAGAGAAGGTCCTTACCCTCAAGGAATGTACCAGTGAAGAAAGATAGAAGGTAAATAAAATCAGTTAATTATTTATTAGAAGGCGGGAAAATATGGCACAAAAATATGCAATGCTGGAATGGAAACGAGGTTTAAAAATACAAATAAGATGGTAAAAAAGAAACAGAGAAGACCGATTGGAAAAGCTATGAAATTTACTTGAGTTTAAATCAGAGGCAGGAAAAAATATTTCATAGGCTGAATTTAGTAAGGACTGGCAAGAAAGAGTAAAGTATGGTGTTGAGTACAAACTGGCTCACTTTAATAACATGATTATAGTAAAATTTAAGGACAAGAGCATCCAGAACAAAACTTGATGACTGCCAAAATCCTATATATTTAAAATGCGCTCGTTTGATATTCCATTTGCACTCAAGAAAAAAAAATTCTCTACTTGCAGGGACCAATCTAAAGGCCTCAGTAGCTTCCTCTGTGGCTCTTCTCACAACTGGACTCCTTTGTAGTCCAAGAATAGCTCCACAATTTTCAGGAGGGAGACGTGGCTATTATTTGAGTTAAGAGTGTAGCTTGTCTCTGTGGTTTGTAGATAAGAGCGCATTTTTCAGGGTGGATGCATGGAGGACTCGTTTTCTATAAATTCATTGTGTTCCTAAAGGTCAGAGCTTTTCTCTCGCTTCCTTGAGATATAGCATTAGTTTTATGAGATAGGCCCTTCACTTCATATTCATAATTCATCAACTGCTGGAGTGAGTTAAAAAGGAAACTATTCTGTTTCCCTTGGCATTTTGTCAATATGTGATATTAATGTGCTTACAATCATAAATAGAGAACATAATGCAACTTTTCCCAACCTTAGGATTCAAATCATGTCATAGATAAATAACAGTGCTGTAGGTTGTTACAAGGTTTCTGAAACTTTATGGTTTGGTGGAGAAACACTAAGCACAATTCTATTTTTTGGCATAAATTTTTAAATGAATAGTTTGCCTGTCTTCATAACTAGAACAAAAAAATGCTATGAGGCTAACACTTTGTCTTACTGACAGTTTTGGGGGGAAAAAGTATGAGATTCAATATATTTTTGAATTTTAAAATAATAATGCATGTAATGAAATGGATTCTCTTAACCAGAGACTAAATGTGTCATTTATAACATAACTGCATAGTCTGGTATCATGTACTTAGCAATAAGTGGGAGAGGGATACTTTCCAGAAGCAGATTAACAAGAAAAAGTAGTATAAGGGCAAGTGCAAAAAGAAATAATTATTAAATATTACTCTTTCCAGGTGTCTAATTTGCATTATTTTACTTACATAGCATGACTATTTTCTATATATAACACCTATTCTAATTTTGCAGACAAGAAAACGGAGGTTTAAAGGGCTCAAGTAACTTGTCCAATGTTAAGCAAATGGTAAGTTATACAATAGATATTCAAACCCATATCTGTGTGGTCCCAAACCCTAATGTTATAGGAGCTGCTGGGTCTTACCAAAGTCTAAGTCATTTCATAAGGAAAAGAAGCCACCATCAATGACACTTAACAGCTTTTAAAAAATTTAGGTGTTACAAAAAGTTACTGGCAGGACTTTTTGTTCATTGGGAAAGTTTGCACTGACAAAACTGGAGCCCTAAAATTCTACTTTCTGTGACCTGGACTGAAAGGTATCTAGTCTTGTGTTTTCAGGATTGTCTACCAGTAAATGATTCAATTAAAAATAGATGATTAAGACATCATGTAGAGATACAGCCTCAATTCAAAAGAAATCACCAAAGTCAGTGTAGTAATGTAAAAATGACTTTTTTCTTTTTCTTTTTTTCTTTCTTTTCTTTCTTTTTTTTTTTTGCACAACTAGCACAAGTGGCTTGCCCTAAGTCTTTTGCTAAATGTGTGCACCTTGAAGTAAGGCCTGTTCTGTAAATCTGGGTAGTCCCTATAATATATATCAGTGGGGATCCTCCCAGGAAACACCAGAGACAAACAAGTAAATTTTTTAAGAGATTGGGAGATTTAGCATGAGCAAAGTGTCTGAACAGATATTTCTCCAAAAAGGAAAAATGAATGCTCAGTAAGTACATAAAGGATATTCAGTATTATTAGCCATCAGAGGACTGCAAATCAAAACCTCAGTGAGATAACACTGCATATCTATTTAGAGGACTATAAGAAAAAAAAAAAGACAGATAATAACTGTTGGCAAGGACTCGGAAAATTAGGATCCTCATATATTGCCGATGTGAATGTAAAATGGTGCAGTCACTTTGGAAAACAGTCTGGTAGTTTCTCAAAAGGTTAAACATAGAATTGTCATATAACCCAGTAATTATGGTCATAGATATGTGCTTAAGAAATAAAATACAGGTCTATGCAAAACTTTGTACACAGATTTTCATGCATTATTCATAATAGTCAAAAAGTGTACATGATTGAACTGTTCATCAATTAATAGGTACATAAAATGTGGTATAGCCATAAAATGTTATTCAGCAATAAACAAATAAAATACTAATACATGCTACAACATAGATGAACCTGAAAAGCATTATGTTAAGTGAAAGAAGCCAGTTCCAAAACAACCACACATTTTATGATTTCATTTATATGAAATGTCACATTAATCAAATCTATGTAGATAGAAAGTAAAGGAGTGGTTGCTTAGGGTTGGGGTTGGAATGGAAAGACAACTGCTACACCCTACAAAGTTTCTATTTTGGGTGATGGAAAAATTCTAAAATTGACTGCGGTGATGGTTACACAACTCTGAATGTACTAAAAATCTTTGAATTTTTTTTTTAATTTTTCCTGATTCCCGCATTCCAGTCTATAGCTAGTCAAACTCAGTCAGCCCCCAAAGGAAATAAGGCTGTGCAGTCCATAGCAGTCAGCTTTCTGATCCACAGAGGAGGTGGAGGAGAGTTAGAGTAGATGTGGAGAAACAAATAGAGCCCATGCAGCACAGCTGCCCTTCTGCAGAGCACGCTGCTTGTGGCCTTACCCTCTTTTCCTCCCTAGCTGCCTGGAGGAAACCTGCTCACCTCTCAAGACTCAAATCAAGAATCACCACTTTGAAAGCTTTCAAACCACTCTGTCAGGGAAAATGGATAATTTCTTTTAATGCATCTACTGATCTGTAGGTCTGCATTACCATGTAGCATGGGACTGTGACAGATAGTCCTAGACTCATGTGTTAGCTATGCCACTCACTAAATGTGTGACTTTGGCCAAGTCAATCTTTCAAAAGTATACATTTCTTCATCTGCACAATGGGGATAATAGCCTCACTTCAAAATGCCATTGTGTTGATTCATTAAGATGATCCTTATAAAGACTCAATACCTGCCTTGCATATGATAACCACTCACTGGTAGTTGTTTTGGGGGTGATGAGCCAGTGTTAGGACTGTGTAGCCCTTGGTGATGTAACTGCGTCACTACTCTTTATATTCCTAGTATTTAATATTACCTAGGCATGTCCTAGGCATTGATTAAATATTTAAGGAAATGAATGCATAAATAAATGATGATACTCTTTGCATTGGCCATTAAAATATTTCATCTCTTGATGACCCTGAAGCGATTGTGATCTAAAACTTGAAGTACTATTGTTGTTCCACTGCCCCACGCCCATTCATCCGATCCTGTCACATTTTTTACATTGCTTGACTCCATACCCTCCTCTCTATCCTCATTTCTTGCCAGGGCCATCAGTAAATCTTCTAAGTAGCCTTTCAGCTTGTTACTTCACTCCTCTCCAATTTTTTTTCCGTGCTAAACTAAATAATCTTTCAAATCTAATCTGATAGAATCACTTCTCTCTTTCTTCAACTCTTCAATGCTTCTCCATTGACATCCAGGTAAACTGAACCTCCTTAGCCTTGCATTCAATGTCTTCCAGTATATGGTCCTTCCTGCTTTTAAAAATAATTTGTACAACTCTTTTGTGCTCCAATCCTATGAAATTCCTTGACAGTTCACCCTCACTATGAACACTGTCTTAGTTTTTTTCATGTGTTCTTGTCTTCTCCTTGACGTTCTCTTTTATCTGACTCCCTCCCACCATATCCTGGGTGCCTTTTTCCTCTATCCCTGCAAACTCCTGTACTAGCTTCAACATTGAACTCCTGTTGTATCCTTCAGGAGCTTTAATTTTTAAAAATTATTCTTACAGGCTAATTTGTATGTCCTACTTTGTGCTTTCTGCTTTAGTTATACTGGCCTAGTTTCTGTTAACAAAAAATTATAGTTTTCCACCTTAGGGGCTTCACCTTATCTCACTGATCTCTGGAAATATTGTTCAACTTTCTCATCTTTTTCAAGTTTTTACTCAACTCTCCTCAATAAAACCTTACCAGACATCCTATTTAATACTGCAATCTGACTTCCACCCACTGTGTCCCATATTCCCACTCCTTCTTACATTTATTTTGTTTTTTCCCTATGGGAAAGGGATTTTTGTTTGATTTGGTTACCAATTGTATTAATCCATTCTCACACTACTATGAAGAACTACCTGAGGCTGGGTAATTTATGAAGAAAAGAGGTTTAATTGACTCACAGTTCCTCAGGCTGTACAGGAAGCATGGCTGGGAGGCCTTGGGAAACTTAGAATCATGGCAGAAGAGCGACGGGGAAGCAAGCACATCTTCACACGGCGGCAGGAGAAAGAAAGCAATGGGGAAGTGCCACACACTTTCAAACAAACAGATCTCATGAGATCTCTATAATGTGAACAGCAAGGGGGAACTCTGCCCCCATGGTTCAATCACGTCCCACCAGTCCCCTCCTTCAACACGTGGGGATTGCAATTTAATATGAGATTTGGGTGGGGACACAGAGCCAAACCATATCACTGATCTAACTCTTCTAAAATTATTTTTTGAGTGAATGAAGCTTACAAAATAATAATATAATTTGAGCCTTGCATAACTGTATTTTAAAATTGTGTTTACTTGTCTATTTCTCTTGCAAAAACATGCCTTTGGTTTTTGAGAGCTAGGACTGTGCCTTATTTCCCTAGGAATCTCTAATATGTAACTTACTAATTGGCACATAGTAGCTCCACCAGATCTATGCCTGTGTACAAAATTTGCCCCAAAACGTCATACCTTAGAACAATCACCCCTTATTATTAGTCATCAGCTCTTGGGTCAACTGGATGGTTTTTCTGTTTTCTGCTGGGTTCACTCTTTTGCCTCTAGTCAGCTGTAGGTTGAGTAGCACTTTGCTGATCTTGGCTAGGCTTCCATTACATCTCTGGGACCAGGGTGGGGACAGCTGGGTCACCGGCATCACCCTCATTGTCTCTCATCTTTTAGCAGGCTAGAGGGAGCTTGTCATAGAGTGGAAGTACACAGGCATCTTGAAGCCCAGGCTCAACACTAGTGCAATTTTTCTATTGCCATCACATTCAATTGTTCAAGCAATTGGCAGGATCATCCCAGTTTCAAGTGTAGGAAAAATAATCTTCATTTCCTGATGGGAGTTGCTATAAAGCCACATGGCATAAAGCCCTGGTACAGAGAAGGGGAAAATGGCAACACTTTTGCAAATGATTTATCACATTAGGCAAACAAAAACTGTTTGTCGTATGAAATAATAATAATCATAGCTGATGTTCTTGCAGCCTTAGTTTGTTCTAAGTCCTATGTTAAGTGTTTTATAAGCATTAGTTTATTGCATTCTCTAAAAATCTCTCTGAGGTCAGTATTATTATTACTATTATCTCCATATTTCAAGTGAGAAATTCAGGCTTAGAGAGGTTAAGAAATAGAGACATACTAAATAAATATGGCAAACTAATGAACACCACATTCTTCTCCTGGGGCTATTGGAGAAGTCAGGTAAGTCTTTTAGACAACAACGAGAATAATCCCAAAAGGCTAGGTGAACATTCAGTTTAAAATTGTTAGACCTTGGAACTAGGTAGAGCAATGTTTTCCAAATATGTCTAATCATAAAGTTGCCCTAGGGACACAAGTTAAAAATACAGAAGCCTAGGCTATATCCCACACCAACCAAAATAGAAGCTGTAGGGAAACTTTCAGTAATCTGTAGTTTTAACTAGCACTTAGGTGACTCTTAGTGATGAGCAAATTTTAGGACCACTGAGCTAGCGCACTTTAATCCTAAATGACACCAGACTCTGAGGAGAAAAGAATATTTCAACCCTGATTCCCCTAGTGTATGCAAAGAACAAATACATGAGTTCCTGGTGCTTCAGCCACCACTCTTCCCAGGTCAGAATCCACCGTTTTATTTATGTATATACGCGCGTGCGCACACACACACACACACAAACGCAATATATATATATATATCTATCTACACATATGCAGATACATTCCCACCCTCCACCCCGCAACAATGTGAAACTGTTTCTGATGTTTGGCTCCAACACAGCACAGGACACTTAGGAACAGTGGTATAAGCCAATGTTCACATTACCATAATCAGGCTGCCAGGGGAAAGTCAGAGCTACTGAACCATGTAATGCATTAATTGGGTGGAAAATAAGAAAGTCTGCCAGGGTTCAGATTTAACACAAATTAAAGATATGGAAATTCAGGCTGAAATCTTTCTTTAGTCTCCACAAAACGTCTGCTCTTTGTGGAGTTTGAGAGCCTTGCTTAATGATGAGACGAGCCTATACTGCTGGCAAAGGCTGAAGGAAGCTGGTGTACATCATGACCTCCTTTGCTAGACTGTTCAGCACCAGTCTGTGCCAATCCTTTTGAGTATTTGTGTTTAGCAGCTACCGATTTCTCCAAATTTTATTATTCTATGTATGAGGCAGAATGCCTGAGCCAATTAAACCCACACAATGAGTGGTTCCCAACAGGATGTCTGTAGGTGCTCTGTGGATGAGTGCCTTTGACTTTCTAGGCTTGCCACTCTTTGTCATAGGATGATACTCACCTTTTGTATGGCAACAGACCCTATAGTTTAAAGCAGAGAGTAGCACTGACATGAAGGAGAAGGGGGAAATTGAATTAACTTTTCTGAGGATGAGAAAGGTTAAGCAAAAATCTCTTTCAGTTCTCTGCTCCAGATGATTGCTTAATTCTATTTGATATGTTTGCTTTTTATAATCATATTCTATTTAAAAACAGGACCTTTCTATTGCATTAATCACAGTTCTTATTTTTATTATTTTTCTCACTTTCTTTGTGTTGGGGGTTCACGGAATTATTCATTTTCTAAAATACATATTAGCACAATTTATTTTAAAGGTATTTCTTTTCTAATACCAATATTTAAGACTATAAATCTCTCTCAAAGGACCACTGGAGCCCACATTGACCACATCCCTTAGATTTTATTTTGTAAGCTTTTCTTATCTTTTATTGTTCTATAATTCTAGAAATTATTTATTTATCTTGTTCCTTCATTATACCATTAATTCTTCATCAGGGTTTTGTTTAAAATTTGCAAATATACAGAAAATATTTTAAATCTTAAAAAAAATTACTTCAGTTGTATTGTCATTAGATATCAAGGATATATAGTATCTATGATACTTTCAAAATGTGTTACGTCTTTATTTCCTTTATGATAAAATATCATAATTTATCTTTTATATATGCTTGAGAAAAATATACATTCTTTGATTATTGGCTGTAAAATTCTACATATGTGCACTAGTTTAAATTTGTTAACTGTGTTCAGGTTAGCATTTTTTTTATTATTTTGTGTGCTTGACCTATCAATTGTGATATGTTGAAATCCATGATGGTGGATTTATCCGTTTCTCCCTGTGCGGTGGCTCATGCCTGTAATCCTAGCACTTTGGGAGGCCAAAGTGGGCAGATCACTTGAAGTCAGGAGAACAAGACCAGCCTTGCCAACATAGCTAAACCCTATCTCTACTACTAATTTAAAAATTAGCCAGGAATGGTGGTGCACACCTGTAATTCCAGACACTCAGGAGGCTGAGGCAGGAGAATCGCTTGAATCTGGGAGGTGGAGGTTGCAGTGAGCTGAGATTGCACCACTGCACTCTAGTCTGGGTGACAGAGTGAGACGCTGTCTCAGAAAAATAAATCAATAAATAAAAATAAATTAAGTGCATTTTAAAATTAGGTGCATAGATGTTTAAAATTGTTACATCTTAGTTTGTTGAAACATTTTTCATGAGATAATGATACTTCATCTTTAATAAGTACTATAACTGCTTAATGGGTTCTTCCTGCCTGATGCACAGAAAGAATAAAAAAATTCACTGAGACAATGGCATTGCAGTATGAAAGAATTTAATAGACACAAGTCCAGCCACACAAATGATATAGTTATCACTCAAATTAGTCTCCCCAAAGAGCCAGAGATTAGGGTTTTTGAAGGACAGTTTTGCGGGCAAGGGACTAGGGATTGGGTGCTTCCCACTGATTGGGTATGTCATTATAAGGGTGTGAAAAATGGTACTCATGTGCTAAATCTATCTGTGGGTGGGGGACCACAGGGGTGGTTAAATCATGAGTCGTAGTTCCATGTGCGGTTCCCAGAATGCAAACATCTGCAAAATCCTCTCCAACCGCCAATTTTAGGTTCTACAATAGTGATAGTAGCTATAGAACCATCTGGGGAAGTTACAAATTGTATGACCTCTGGGAAAATGGCTTGTTATCATTAAACTATGCTTACATTTAGCAGCATTGATGCCTCTCTTGTAATTCTAATCTAGTGGCTTTTCATTAGTTTTACAAAGGTGGTTTAGTTTTGGGAAGGGGAATCATTATCCTTGCTTCAAGGTTAAACTATAAACTGAATCCATCCTAAGATTAGCTTGTCCTATGGTCAGGAAGGATCAAGCTTAGAGGTAACAAGCAAGATGTAGTCAACTATGTCAGATAACTCTTACTGTCATAATTTTACAAAGGTAGTTTCTGTACTTTAAAATGTTCACACTCATTTCATCGGATATTAAATTAGTCCTATAATCTTTCTTTTGGCATTTTTCTATGTCTTTTTATTTACCTTAAATCTCATATGTTGTATGTTCTGATGCTTTTGTCTTTATTATTTCATTTCTTTATCCATTCTATAAATATATTGTTTAATCCATTTACATTTATTATAGTGATTAATTTGTATCTGTTTCTGTCACCTTAATTTTTTTGTTTTAGTTTTTTCTACTATTTCTAAGTTTATTTCTTTTTAACTTATACTTTTAAATGGCAAAAATTTTAGCAAATTCTCACATATTTTGGTTCATATGCACCACCTTCCACTCTTCTTCAACAGGCTGAGATTCTCTAATCTTTTATTTCTTGGTTTTTATAATTTTATTGCCTCTTTCTTTGATTAGAAAAAATTTTAAGCGACATAATTTTAACAAGTTTTGATTCTTGTTTTTCATATATATCTTATAATATTACCTGGATTTTTTTAAACCTATGTACTTTTTCTAAAACTGTTTTCAGAATAGCTTTTAGTCTGGCAAATGTCTGTGGCATTGAAAGTCTAAGAATATTTTCATCACCTCCCTGTATTTGAATGACAATTGTCAAGAAGTAAATATTTTCATTTTCGTGTGTATATTTAGGGCTTTTTGAGTGAAGAAAACAGAAACCTAGGTTAAAGGGGAACTCTTGAAAGCTAAATGATGACTGAGTATATTGTGAAAGAACTCTGGGTAGATTTACCTGCTTGAAGGTAAGTGTTCAGATTTTAAAGAGAGATAAAACCCAGAACCATGAAGAAATTTTAAGGATTATAAGTTGAAATGATGTCTTCTTCTTAGAGATACTTTCTTACAGTCAAAAGATTAAGAACCCAGGGAGTTTTCATTTCTCTTCTCAAGAAATTCTTTACGTTGTGGATATTAGATTTTTCTCCTTCTCTTAGAAGAGAAGGTGTCAGTTGATTAGCTAATCCAAACAAATTTCCAAATTTAGATTTTGTGTTCCTCTCCTGAAGTGTAAATCCCCATATTTACAGCGTGATATCTGGCTCTCATCACATAACTTGTAGAGTATGGGGCACAGGGAAATAAGTACCATTATTACTTTAAATAATAACTTTGATCACCACTCCAGGGAACTCATGTTCAACTTCAGGATTAAAGTAAAGACTATTGATGGTAAATACTTACCAAGAGTTTGTCTATTTATAACATTCTGGTCTCTATTCTCCATCAATACTTGTATTTTATTATCTTCTCATTTCCATTTTTATATTAAAAATGCCATCAATCCAATTCCTGTTCTTTTACATGTAATGTTTCATGTGTTTCTGTAAACTTTTTAAATTTTCCCTTTGTTTCAATATTCAAACATACCATTTTAGTGTGGATATGTTACAGCAGGTAGCTAGTCAGACATGAGCAGAGCAGGAGAGGGATTCCCCCATCCCCCTCCCCACCCCACCAAAAATATCAGACAACCATCAAGTGATGGTCAGGCAGTTGTTAACTATGTCTCTAATATAATAATTGGTCACAACTAGTGCCAGGGAAAAACAGTCTCCCAATAAACAGAAACACTGAAACTGGTGATCACCAGCTTTCCAATAAGATCTCAGAAGTTGGGAGTTGGGCAAGTGTTCTCAAGCATGTACATTAAGAGAGAAAAATGGTAGCGTTTAACTGATATATGACCTTCTAGGGACATTTGACTGTTAAGGAAAGAATGTCTCATGTAAGAATGGATACAGCTCCAGTAAACACACTGTGCGTGCTCCTTTCCCAAGTGCTAGCAGACTACTGCACATACAGACAGCCCAGCCCAAGGAAATAATACAGGGGTAAGGAATACAAGAACCCAAACCATGCTGGCATGGTTTAGATTTATGTCCCCATTCAAATCTCGTCTTGAATTATAATCCCAGTATATCTGGGGAGGGGCCTGGTGTGAGGTAATTGAACCATGGTGGGGCAGACTTCCGTCTTGCTGTTCTCATGATAGTGAGTGAGTTTTTATGAGACATGATGGTTTAAATGTGAGTGGCTTTCTTTGTCTTCCCTCTCTTCTGCTGCCATGTAAGACATGCCTTTCTTTCCTTTTGTCTTCCTCCGTGATTATAAGTTTCCTGTCTCTCCAGTCATGCAGAGATGTAAGTCAACTATACCACTTTTCTTTATAAATTACTGCGTCTTAGGTAGTTCTTTACAGCAATTTGAAAACAGACAAATACAGAAAATTGGTACCAGCAGTGGGGCACCCCTATGAAGATATCTGAAACTGTGGAAACGACTTTGGAACTGGGTTATGGGCAGAAGTTGGAACAGTTTAGAAGCCTTGGAAGAAGACAGGAAGATGTGGGAAAGTTTGAAACTTTCTCAAGATTTGAAAATGGTTTTGACCAAAATGCTAATAGTGATATGGGCAATGAAATACAGGCTGAGGTGGTCTCAGATGGAGACGACAAACTTATTGGGAACTAGAGTAAAGTCACTTTTGCTATGCTTTAGTAAAGAGACTGGTGCCCCTGTCATAGAGAACTGTGGAACACTGAACTTCAGAAAGATGATTTAGGGCACCTGGTGGAAGAAACTTATAAGCAGCAAAGTGTTAAAAAGTGGCCTGGATGCTTCTAACTACACACAGTTATACATGTTCACAAAGAGATGATCTGAAATTGGAATGTATGTTTAAAAGGGAAGCAGAGCATGAAAGTTTGGAAAATTTGCTGCATCATGATGTGACAGAAAAGAGAAACTCATTTACTGGGGAGGAATTCAAAACAGTGTTTGCAGAAATTTGAATAAATAAAGAGGAGCTAAATGTTAATTCTTAAGACAGTGGGGAAAATGTCTCCAAGGCATTTCAGAGATCTTCATGGCAACTCCTCACATCAGAGACCTGGAAGCGCAGAAGAGAAAAATAGTTTTGTGGACTGGGCACAGGGCCTTGCTGCTCTGTGCAGCCTTAGGACATGGTGCCTTGTGTCCCAGACATTTCAGCTTCAGCTCCAACCCTGGCTAAAAGGGGTCAAGGTACAGCTCAGACCATTGCTTCAAAGGATGCAAGCCCCAAGCGTTGGCATCTTCCAAGTGGTGCTGGGCCTGAAGGTGCACAGAAGGCAAGAATTTTTGAGCCTCAGACTAGATTTTAGAGGATGTATGAAAATGCCTGGATGTCCAGGCACATGTCTGATGCAGAGGCAGAGCCTTCATGGTGAATCTCCGCTAGGGCACTGCAGTGGGGAAATCTAGTATTGGAGCCTGCACACAGAGTCCCCCACTGAAACACTGTCTGATGGAGCTGTGAGAAGAGGGCTACCAAACTCCAGACCACAGAATGGTAGATCCACTGACAGTTTACACCATGGGCCTCGGAAAGCAGAAGGCACTCAATGATAGCCTGTGAAAGCAACTTGGGGGCTGTATCCTGCAGAGCCACAGGGGCAGAGCTGTCCAAGTCCTTTGGACCCACCCCTTGCATCAGCGTGACCTGGATGTGAGACATGGAGTCAAAGCAGATAATTTTAGAGATTTAAGATTTAATGAATGTCCCACTGGGTTTCACACTTGCATGGCACCTGTGGCCCCTTTGTTTTGACCAATTTCTTCCTTGGAATTGGAGCATTTACCCAATGCTTATACCCCCATTGTATCTTGGAAATAAATCACTTGATTTTAATTTTACAGGCTCATAGAGGGAAGGAATTTGCCTTATCTCAGATGAGAATTTGGACTTGACCTTTGGGTTAGTGCTGGAATGAGTTAAGACTTTGAGGGACTGTTAGGAAGTGTGATTGTGTTTTGAAATGTGAGAAGGACATGAGATTTGGAAGGGGCCAGAGGTGAAATGATATGGTCTGGCTCTGCATCCCCACCCAAATCTCATCTTGAATTGTAATCCCCATGTGTTAGTGAAGGGGTCTCATAGGAAATGATTGAATCATGGGGATGGACTTCCCCCTTTCTGTGCTAGTGACAATGAGTAAGTTCTCATAAGATCTTGTCGTTTGAAAGTGTGTGGCATTTTCTACCTCACTTTTTTTCTCCTGCAGCCATGTAAGGCATGCCTTGCTTCTTCATCATCTTCTGCTATAATTGCATGTTTTCTGAGGCCTCCAAGACAGGTGGAACTCCAAATCAATTAAGCTTTTTTTCTTTACAAATTACCTCATCCGAGATAGTTTTTTTTAATAGCACATGAAAATGGACTAGTACACATGCCAATGTAAAAACTCCATTTCAAAAGGTTAAACCGCACACCTGATTTCTCAAGGTCCCTGCTTGGCCATCTTCCAACTGTATTTCCTTTCATTCCTGCTCTAAAGCCTTTTAATCAACATTCACTCCTATTCTAAAACTTACCTAAGTCTCTCACGCTGCCTTATGACCCTTGGTTGATTTTTTTTTTTTTTCTGCAGAGGGAAAAATTGAGATTGCTACAGATCTATACAGATTTACCAGAGATAACAAATAGGTATGTGCTTTTCCGTAATGCTCTTCTTTGACCTGTTATGGATTGTTCAGTCTGAGACTTTTCATATTTTTTTAAAATTATTTGAAGTTTATTTGTCTATTTCAATATTTTATTTTTCATAACTAATATAGCTTGATTTATAAAAAAAAACTTTTGTACCTTTTTCATATTCCTAATATTTTCCCTTATCTCTTTTCATATGTTAATTTTGCTAATTTTATATTCTTGGTCCTTTTGTCCTAGTACTTGTGCTCTCATAGAATCTTTAATGCAGCATGTTTAATTTCTTTTGAAATATTTGAACTCTTCAAAGTCTTATTATTTTAGTCTGTGAGCTCATATCCCGTGAGAATACTGGCTACACTGTCAGGCAGTGGATGTGGAAGGAAAGCAGTCTGCAATCCAGTGAGCTCCAACCCTCTCCTGGGATGAAGGAGCTGGATGAGCTCTGGGGAAGAGAGCCCCAGACACCAACAGATAAACACAACAATGAAAACACTCCTAATTCTCCTAAATATTTCTGTTTGTGTAGAAGTTTATTAGGAGAGCCTCTTTAGATTATAATTTACCAGTCCTTGGAGAATTTGAATGGGAAGGAATTGGAAATATCTGCTTGAAAGTAATTTTTTTAAATCTCATCTTCACAGCTACTTCTTATCAAGCATGAATTTACTTCTGATGATAACTGGACTAGAGCTTTGCGTAGCCGCCAGTGCAAAGGTCAGGCACTGTTTGTCCTGAGGCAGTGTCAGGTGAGAAGCAAAAGCAGAACTTTAAACAGTTCCTTTATATGTTGTCTTCCACAGCCTCACCTGACTATTTCCTTCTTCAGGGAAAAGCTGTATCCGAGCACAAGGGTTCAAAATAATGCCTGTCACTCCAAGAGTTTTTAAATTATTTTCTGCATTTCTTTATTGTTTTTTTGTTTCTCTAGGTGTTCAAGGACTGAGCTTGGGAAAGAAAGCCAGCTATCTCTATGGTTTGACATTTTTTTTTTGTAGGAACCTTGACCTATGATGGCATCTGACAACTAAAATGATGACTGAGGCATAACTCTTAATCACTGAGGTTTATTAAACCTGCTTATGGTACAACTGGGAAAAAAACAAGCCACAGACACATGTGTGATTGTTTCTCCAAAGAGGTTTTCAAAAAATTTAGTATTTATGTCTTCTTTTAAAATTGGAGGGGAGAAGGAATGTAGGGCAGGTGGTTCGGCAAATACTTACATTCTGTGAGACTTTAACTAGAGCCCAGTAAATCTACATTTTACGTAAGACAAAGTGACTGTATGAGAACAAAAAGGGAGTAAAGGAAGAACCAATTATGCAGATACCTCTGGGTAGCTGGGGGAAATGAGTCTAGACTTTATTCTCTACCTGAGAAGATCAACTTGTGATGACAGTATCAGTGTAGAGTTTTAGGAGATAAATTTAACTCCTAAAGATAATAATTGGCATGTCATGGTTTATGAAAAACCAGAAAAACATTTACTTATGAAACATCTGCGGAGGCAGTCCTTCGGCAGATGCCAGAGGCCTTTTACCTATCCACAGGGATCTGGCTGAGACATTATATTAGTAACAGATATTTATCTGGAAAAGCGTACTGCAAGACTTAGCCTCCTTTCCTTTCACGTAAGAGGTTAGGGAGTTCCTGAGACTGCTTTATTTTCCTTTGTACATCTTAATATGCAATATTCCTCCAAGATTTTTTGAACTAAACTTTTTATTCTTTATACAGATGGATCTTATTTATTGTGCTTTACTTTGCTTTGCAGATATTACTTTTTTCTTTTTTAAATGAAGATTTATGGCAACTCTGCATCAAGCAAGTCTGTAAGTGCCAATTTCCTAACAGTAAGTGCTTAGTTCTTGCCTCTGTCACATTTTAGTAATTCTTACAATATTTTAAACTCTTTCATTGTTATTATATCTGTCATGGTGATCTGTAATCAGTGATTTTTGATGTTACTATTGTAATTGTTTTGAGGTGCCACAAATTGCATCCATATAAGATAACAAACTTAATCAATAAATGTGTGTGTTCTGACTTCCCCACCAATCAGCCATTCCCTCATTTCTCTCCCACTCCTTGGAACTGCCTATTTCCTGAGACACAACAATATTGAAATTGAGCCAATAAATAACACGGCAATTATGTCTATTTTCAAGTGAAAGAAAAAGTATCCTTTCTCTCATTTTAAGTTAGCTAGAAATGATCAAGCTCAGTGAGGAAGGCATGTTGAAGCCAAGATAGGGTGAAAGCTAAACCTCTTGCACCAAATATTTTCTCAGCATTACTGTGCCATTTTACATTCTATGATGTGTGAGTGATCTAGTTTCTCCATGTCATCACATGGTATTGTCCCTGCTTGCTATTTAAGTCATTCTGTTAGGTGTTTAGTGATATCTCATTGTTTTTAATGAGATATCATTGGTCTGAATTTGCATTTTACTAGTGGTTAATGAACTTAAGCAGCTTTTCAAGAGCTAAGTTCCCAACTATTTTTACTTGGCGAAATGTCTCATCATGATTTTTGCACATTTTTAACTTAATTATTTGATTTTTCATAGTTAAATTGTGATATGTATATACATGGGTATACAGTATCTAAATACTAGTTCTTTGTCAGATGTGTAATTTCTAGACATTTTCACCCAGTCTATGGCTTGTATTTTCATCTCCTTAAAAAGATTTTTTACAGAGCAAAGTTTTCTAATTTTGGTAAGTATAATTTATCACTTTTTAATTTTACATATCTTACTTTTGATGTCTAAAAACTCTTTGCCTCAGCCTAGATCCCAATTCCTCCATGTTTTTTAAAAAAGAGTTTTATTGTTACATTTAAATCTTTTATCCACTTGAGTTAATATCCATACAAGGTGTGAAACTTAGATGAATGAATATATTTTTACCTATGTATGTCCAATTGCTCCAGTACCGCTTGCTAATTCGTTGAATTACTTTTGCACTTTTGTCAAAATTATTTGTGTTACTACTGGTTACAGTAAAAGATACAGTGTGATATTGATAATCCATAAGCACATAGATCAGTGGAACAGAGTAGAGAGCACAGAAATAGACCCATACATATGTAGTCAACTGACCTTTAACAAATGGTAAAAGGAAGCTCAATGGAGAAAGGATTGTCTTTTCAGCAAACAGTGTTGAAAAACCTGGACATCCACCTGTAGGAAAAAAAAAAGAATCTAGACATAGACCTTATACCTTTCCCAAAAGTCACACACACAAAACATACATGGACCTATGTGTAAAATGCGAAACAATAAATTCTTAGGAAATAGCATAAGAGAAAATATAGGTGATCTTGAGTTTTGCATTGACTTTTTAGGTGTAGTAGCAAAGGTACCATCCATAAAAGAAAAACATTGATATGTTAGCATAGTTAAAACTGTAAACTTTTGCCCTGCATTTTTCTCCCAAGCTGGTGGATTAAAGGCTTTTATTGTGCCTCATTCACTTAGAAATAGCAAAACAGTGTGTAAAAACTTACACTTTGAGCTTTTACTTAAGAAAGAATATAGGAATTCACCCAAAAAGTGAAGGACACTCCCAGATCCTGGGGAAGAGAAGGTTTATAAGCAGGCTGTATGATGGTATCTGGCATTAAAGTAAGTGAAGTCTTAGTATGTGAAAGAGGCAGAGTCGCCCTCTATGATTCACTTTTCTATTAGCAATCTATGAAAATCAGGCCATCATTTTTCCCAATCCCTGGAGCTAACTTGTTGAAAGACTGGGAGACAAAGAGAGGAAAAGACACCAGGTATGCAGACATTTTGACTGAGAGGAGGACACCATTTTTGATCCAGGCTCTTACAAAGTCAATCATTCTTCAGTAATTAGTGGCAGCAGCTGCCACAGGCATTTTAGTCTCTGTCTACAGATAGGCACACTTACTCTGGAACAGATGGGACCCCAGAGCCAGAATTGAGGGGGAAATGTGGAGCGTGCCCTGTCAGTAAGTGCTGGAATTGGAATATCTCCCATATCATGGGACTGAAGCAGGAGAGATGCTTAAGCCACAGTTTCTCCTGGATGAAAAAACTTGCAGCCAAGGACAGCTTTGCAACCTGGTCCCATTCTGTATGTGTCATTACTGGGTGCCCCAGCCTACTCCCCTGGTCAGTCAGGGAGCTGTGTCCCACTAATTCTGAGTGGAAGGAAGATGGACCCCACTCCTGCTCATCTGGGGAATGTGGGCAATGCTTCTCTACCTGTTACCCAAAAGGGGTCTCAATATAGACCCCAAGAGGATTCTAGGATCTCATGTAAGAAAAAATTTGGGGTGAGTCCACATAGTAGAGTGAAACCAAAGTAAACAAAAGGATGGCGGCTCCATAAGCAGAGCAGCCCTAAGGGCTGCTGGTTGACTATTTTTATGGTTATTTCTGGATCATATGCTAATCAAGGGGTGGACTATTCATAAGTTTTCCAGAAAAAGGACAAGGATTATCCAGAACTGAGGGTTCCTTTCCTTTCTAAACTCCTTAAGGTAACTTTTGGATATTGCCATGACACTTACGTCATATCACTGGTGGGAGTATTTTTAATATGCTAATGGATTCTAATTAGCAGATAATGAGCAGTGAGGACAACCACAGGTCACTTTCTTCACCATCTTGATTTTGGTGGGTTTGGGCCAGCTTCTTAACTGAATTCTGCTTTATCAGCAAGGTCTTTATAACTGTATCTTGTGACACCAGTCTTTCTGACCTTTTATCTCATTCTGTGAGTAAAAATATCAAACCTCCTGGGAATGCAGCCCAGAGGTCTCAGCTTTATTTTAACCAGCCCCTATTCAAGATGGAGTCGCTCTGGTTCAAATTCTTCTGACATTTCTTTGCAGAGAACTTACTGCAGAAGGACCCCCTCTGCACCATGCCTGGGAATATTTCCAGACACTAAGCACATCTACTCACCTGGCATAGGGGCCTGAGCTTCCCCTCCCTTGCTGTGCAAAAATGTTGCTGCAGCAAAACCCACTCCACAACTGTTATTCTGCTTTTCACTGAGGGGCATATTTCTGATTAGTTAACCTTCCTGCTCAGATTAGGAGTCTGAGTTACCCCCTACTTCTTGTGCAGAGATATTGGGAGATGAGCACCCTCTCTGCTCCATGTCTGGGCATAATTCTAGGCGTCCAACATGTCCTCACACTGGGCTTAGGAGTCTGAGCAACTCCCCCTTCTTGTGAAAATATCTTGGTGTGGCAGTGCCCTCTTTGCTCCACTCCAGGGCATATTCTGAGGCATTTGGTGCAACTGCTTGTTTGGATTAGGAGCCTAAGCTTCTCCTCCCATCAGGCGCAGACATCTTGATGCAGTGTCACCCCTTGTGTTCCATGCCTGGACAAATCTCCAGGCATTTGAGACACCCATTATTCTAGATTAAGAGCACAGGACACCCTCTTTTCCTGGGTAGAGAATTTGGGGCAATGGAGGTTTCTCCCCTCTACACCCATCCCCGTATCTTGGTCAATGGTTGGTGCCTCCTGAATTTCCCCGAAAGCTAGTGCTTATGCCTGACATTGGGGGCCATATAAGCGGGCCTGTCCAGCTTGGGCTTGTACAGCCTTCTCCACTCCAGGACTGAACAGAGAGCTCAGACCACTGTACATTCCACATAATAGCCCATTGCCTGAGGCAACAGAAATCATCTCATAGCAAATAAAGATCAAGCTGTATCCATCTCAGAAGATGAACACTGGTAAATGAGATAAGCTTCCTGATATCTCTGCAATGCTGGTATCACAGGACATAGTGAGCCTGCTTACATACCCAGTACACTGTTACTACACCCAGCATCTGAGAAAGTCACTATACAAAGGTCATATATAATCAAAGAACTCATACAGAGTCTTTGCCACTGAAAGAACCCAGAACTGGGTGGCTGGCAAAATCGCTGAATAGGAACAACTCCAGTCTGCAGCTCCAAGAAAGATCAACACAAAAGGCAGGTGATTTCTGCATTTCCAACTAAGGTATTTGGCTTATCTCATTGGGACTGGTTAGATGGTGGGTACAGCCCATGGAGGGCGAGCGGAAGCAGGGTGAAGAATTGCCTCACTTGGGAAGTGCAACTGGTTGGGGTACTCCCTCCCCTAGCCAAGGGAATCATGAGAGACTGTGCCGTGAGGGATGGTGCATTCCAGCCCAGATACTATGTTTTTCCCATAGTCTTTGCAGCCTCCAGACTGGGAGATTCCCTTGGGTGCCTAAACCACCAGGGCCCTGAGGTTCAAGCACAAAACTGGGTGGCCATTTGGGAAGACACCCAGCTAGCTGAAGGAGTTTTTTAATACCTCAGTGGCTCCTGGAATGCCAGCAAGACAGAACCGTTCACTCCCCTGGAAAGGGAGCTAGAGCCTGGGAGACAAGTGGTGTAGCTCAGTGCGTCCCACCCCCACAGAGCCCAGAAAGTTAAGATCCGCTGGCTTGAAACTCTCACTGCCAGCACAGCAGTCCAAAGTCGACCTGGGAAGCTCGAGCTTGGTGAGGAGAGGAGCATCTGCCATTACTGAGGCTTGAGTAGGTGGTTTTCCCCTCACAGTGTAAACAAAGCTGCCAGGAAATTCAGACTGGAGAGAGCCCACCGCAGCTAGGCAAAGCCACTGCAGACGGAAAGCCTCTCTAGATTCCTCCTCTTTGGGGAGGGCATCTCTGAAAGAAAGGCAGCAGCACCAGTCAGGGGCTTAGAGATGAAACTCTTATCTCCTTGGGACACAGCACCTGGGGGAAGGGACACCTGTGGGCTCCACTTCAGCAGACTTAAACATTTCTGCCTGCCAGCTCTAAAGAGAGCAGCATATCTCCCAGCACAGCACTCGAGCTCTGCTAAGGGACAGACTGCCTCCTCAAGTGGGTCCCTGACCCCTGTGCCTCCTGATGGAGAGACACCTCCTAGCAGGGGTTGACAAACACTTCATACAGGAGAGCTCTGGCTGGCATCTGGAGGGTGTTCCTCTGGAAGAAAGCTTCTAGAGGAATAAACAGGCAGCAATTTTTGCTGTTCTGTAGCCTTCAGTGATGATAACCCAGGCAAACAGGGTCTGTGGAGTGGACCTCCAGCAAACTCCAGCAGAATTGCAGCAGAGGAACCTGACTGTTAGAAGGAAAACTAACAAACAGAATGGAATAACATGAACATCAACAACAAGGACACACAAAACCCCCACCCAAAAGTCACCAAATTCAAAGACCAAAGGTAGATAAATCTATGAAGATGAGGAAAAACCAGTGCAAAAAGGCTGAAATTTTCAAAAACAAGAACACCTCTTCTCCTCCAAAGGATCACAACTTCTTGCCAGCAAGGGAACAAAACTGGGTGAAGAATGAGCTTGACAAAATAACAAAGGTAGGGCTAAGAAGGTGGGTAATGACAAACTCAGAGGAGTTTGTCACTAAAACAGGAGCATGTTCTAACGCAATGCAAGGAAGCTAAGAACCTTGAAAAAAAGTTAGAGGAATTGTTAACTGAAATAACCAGCTTTGAGAAGAAAATAGATGACCTGATGAAGCTGAAAAACACAGTATGGGAACTTTGTGAAGCATATACAAGTATCAATAGCCAAACTGATCAAGCAGAAGAAAGGATATTAGATATTGAAAATCAACTTAATAAAATAAAGCATGAAGGCAATGTTAGAGAAAAAAGAATAAAAACAAATTAACAAAGCCTCCAAGAAATTTGGGATTATGTAAAATGACACTTGATTGGTGTACCCGAAAGTGACAAGGAGAATGGAATCAAGTTGGAAAACACTCTTCAGGATATTATCCAGGAGAACTTCCCCAACCTAGCAAGACAGGTCAACATTCAAATTCAGGAAATGCAGAGAACAAAACAAAGATACTCCTCAAGAAGAGTGACCCCAAGACACATAATCATAGGTTCATCAGGGTTGAAATGAAGGCAAAAATGTTAAAAGGACCCAGAGAGGAAGGTATGGTTACTCACAAAGGGAAGCCTATGAGACTCACAGTGGATCTATCTGCAGAAACCCTACAAGCCAGAAGAGAGTGGGAGCCAATATTCAACATTCTTAAAGAAAAGAATTTTCAACTCAATTTCATATCCAGCCAAACTAAGCTTCATAAACAAAGGGGAAATAAAATTCTTTACAGACAAGCAACTGCTGAGAGATTTCATCACCATCAGGCCTGCCTTACAAGAGTTCCTAAAGGAAGCACTAAATATGGAAAGGAACAATTACCAGCGACTGCAAAAACATACCAAATGGTAAAGACCATAGACACTGTGAAGAAACTGCATCAACTAACGAGCAAAATAACCAGCTAGCATCATAAGGACAGGATCAAGTAAACACATAAAAATGTTAATATTAAATGTAAACAGGCTAAATGCCCCAATTAAAAGACACAGACTGGCAAATTGAATGAAGAATCAAGACCTATTGGTGTGCTGTATTCAAGAGACCCATCTCAAGTGCAAAGACATATATAAGCTCAAAATTAAAGGATGGAGGAATATTTACTAAGCAAATGGAAAGCAACAAAATAGCAGGGGTTGCAATCCTAGTCTCTGATAAAACAGATTTTAAACCAACAAAGATCCAGAAAGACAAAGAAGGACAACATAATGGTAAACGGATTAATGCAAAAAGAAGAGCTA
The DNA here is from genome assembly GCA_963573385.1 of Cacajao melanocephalus. Lineage (NCBI taxonomy): Eukaryota > Metazoa > Chordata > Mammalia > Primates > Pitheciidae > Cacajao > Cacajao melanocephalus. Next base: position 36,105 of record CAUYLG010044102.1, on the reverse strand, counting down.
ACTATCCTAAATATATATGTAACCTAATAGAGGAGCATGCAGATTCATAAAGCAAGTTCTTAGAGACCTACAAAGAGACTTAGATTCCCCACACAATCATAGTGGGAGACTTTAACACCACATTGCCAATATTAGACAGATTAATGAGACAGAAAATTAACAAGGATATTCAGTACTTGAACTTAGCTCTGGACCAAGTGGACCTAATAGACATCCATAGAACTATTCATGCCAAATCAACACAATATACATTCTTCTCAGCATCACATCACACTTATTCTAAAACTGACCACTTAATTGGAAGTAAAACACTCCTCAGCAAATACAAAAGAACAGAAATCATAGCAAACAGTTTCTCAGATCACAGTACAGTCAAATTAGAACTTAGGATTAAGAAGCTGACTCAAAACAAGACTACATGGAAACTGAACAACCTGCTCCTGGATGACTACTGGGTTAATAACAAAATTTAGGCAGAAATAAATAAGTTTTTTGGAACCAGTAAGAACAAAGCCACAATGTACCAGAATCTCTGGCACATAGCTAATGCAGTGTTTAGAGGGAAATTTATAGCAGTAAATGCCCACAGAAGAAAGCAAGAAAGATCTAAAATCGACAGCCTAACATCACAATTAAAAGCACTAGAGAGCCCAGAGCAAACAAATTCAAAAGTAGCAAAAGACAAAAGATAACTAAGATCAGAGCAGAACTGAAGGAGATAGAGACACAAAGAACCCTTCAAAAAACCAATGAATCCAGGAGATGGTTTTTTTGAAAAAAAAAATAGACCGTTAGCCAAAGTAATAAAGAAGAAAAGAGAGAAGAATCAAATAGACACAATAAAAATGTTAAAGGGGTTATTACCACTGATTCCAGAGAAATAGAAACTACCATTAGAGAATATTATGAATATCTCTATGCAAATGAACTAGAAAATCTAGAAGAAATGGATACATTCCTCAACACATACACCCTTCCAAGACTAACCCAGGAAGAAGTCAAATCCATGCACAGACCAATAATTAGTTATAACATTGAGGCAGTAATTAATGCCTACCAACCAAAAAAAAAGCACAGGACCAGATGAATTCACAGCAGAATTCTATCAGAGGTACAAAGAGGAGCTGGTACCATTTATTCTGAAACTATTTCAAACAATAGAAAAAGAGAGACTCCTACCTAACTCATTTTATGCGGCCAACATCATCCTGATACCAAAACCTGGCAAAGACACAACAAACAAAGAAAATTTCAGGCCAATGCCCTGGATAAACATTAATGCAAAAAATGTTCAATAAAATGCTGGCAAACCAAATCTAGCAGCACATCATAAAGTTTATTCTCCATGATCAAGTTGACGTCATCCCTGGGAGGCAAGGCTGGTTCAACATACGCAAATCTAAAAATGTAATTCATCACATAAACAGAACCAAAGACAAAAATCACTTGATTATCTCAATAGATGCAGAGAAGGCCTTTGACAAAATTCAACAGCCCTTCAGGCTAAAAACTCTCAACAAACTAGGTATTGACAAAATATATCTCAGAATAATAAGAGCTATTTTTGACAAACCCACAGCCAATATCATACTGAGTGGGCAAAATTTAGAAGCATTCCCTTTGAAACTTGGCACAAGACAAGGATGCCCTTTCTCATCACTCCTATTCAACATAGTGTGGAAAGTTCTGGCCAGGGCAATCATGCAAGAGAAAGAAATAAAAAGCATTCAAATCAGAAGACAGGAAGTCAAATTGTCTCTATTTGCAGATGACATGATTGTTATTTAGAATCCTTTCAGCCCAAAACCTCTTAAGCTCATAAGCAATTTCAGCAAAGTCTCAGGATACAAAATCAACGTGCAAAATCACAAGCATTCCTATACACCAATTTTAGACAAACAGAGAGCCAAATTATGAGTGAATTCCCATTCACAAATGCTACAAAGAGAATAAAATACCTAGAAATACAACTTACAAGAAAAGTGAAGGATCTTTTCAAGGAGAACTACAAACCACTGCTCAAGGAAATAAGAGCGGACACAAATTCTTGGAAAAACATTCCATGCTCATGGATACAAAGAATCAATATTCTTAAATTGGCCATACTGCCCAAAGTAATTTATAGATTCAATGCTATCCCCATCAAGCTACCATTGACTTTCTTCACAGAATTAGAAAAAAAAAAAACTACTTTAAATTTTATTTGGAACCAAAAAAGAGCCTGCATAACCAAGACATTTCTAAGCAAAAAGAACAAAACTGGAGGCATCACGCTACCTGACTTCAAACTACACTACAAGTCTACAGAAACCAAAACAGCATGGTACTGGTACCAAAATAGTTATATAGACCAATGGAACAGAACAGAAGCCTCAGAAATAACACCACACATCTACAACCATCTGATCTTTGACAAACCTGACAAAAACAAGCAATGGGGAAAGAATTTTCTATTTAATAAATGATGTTAAGAAAACTGGTTAGACACATGCAGAAAACACAAACTTGACCCCTTCCTTTCCCCTTATACCAAAATTTATTCAAAATGGATTAAAGATTTAAATGTAAGACCTAAAACCATATGAACCCTAGAAGAAAACCTAGGCAATACTATTCAGGACATAGACATGGGCAAAGACTTCATGACCAAAACATCAAAAGCAATGGTAACCAAAGCCAAAATAGACAAATGGGATCTAACTACACTAAAGAGCTTCTGTTTGTGAAAAACAAAACAAACAAACAAACAAACACTATTATCAGAGTGAATAGGCAACCTACAGAATGGGAGGGTTTTGTTTTTTATTTTTGCAATCTATCCATCTGACAAAGGGCTAATATCCAGAATCTACAAAAAACTTAAATAAATTCATAAGGAAAAAACTAACAATCCAATCAAAGAATGGGCAAAGGGTATGAACAGATATTTCTCAAAAGAAGATATTTATGTGACCAAGGAACATATGAATAAAAGTTCATCATCACTGGTCATTAGAGAAATGCAAATCAAAATCACAGTGAGATGCCATCTCACATCACTTAGAATGGCAATTATTAAAATGTCAGGAAACAACAGATACTGGAGAGAATGTGGAGAAATAGGAACACTTCCACACTGTTGGTAGGAGTATAAATTAGTTCAACCATTGTGGAAGACAGAGTGCTGATTGCTCAAAGATCTAGAACCAAAAATACCATTTGACCCAGCAATCCCACTACTGGGCATATACCCAAAGAATTAGAAATCAGTTTACTATAAAGACACATGCACACGTATGCTTATTGCAGCACTGCTCACAATAGGAAAGATGTGGAACCAACCCAAATGCCCATCAATGATTGACTGGATTAAGAAAATGTGGCACATATACACCATAGAATAGTATGCAGCCATAAAAAGGTTAAGTTCCTGTCCTTTGCAAGGACATGAATGAACCTGGAAACCATCATTCTCAGCAAACTGACACAAGAACAGATAATCAAACACTGCATGTTCTCACTCATAGGTGGGTGTTTAACAATGAGAACACATGGAAGCAGGGAGGGGAGCATCACACACTGGGGTCTGTGGGGGGGATCTGGGGGGGGACAGCCGGGGTGGGGAGTTGGGGAGGGATAACATGGGGAGAAATGCCAGATATAGGTGATGGGGAGGAAGGCAGCAAATCACACTGCCATGTATGTACCTATGCAACAATCTTGCATGTTCTTCACGTGTACCCCAAAACCTAAAATGAAATAATATATATATATAAAGCAAAAACAAACAAACAAACAAAAAAAAAACAAATGACTGCCAAGAATTTTGTATCCTGCTTAACTAATCTTCATTAACTAAAAAGAAATAAAGTCTTTTTAACATGAGCAAACACTAATAATTCATCACCACTAGATCGGTCCTGCAAGAAATGCTCAAAGGAGTTCTAAACATGGAAACAAAAGGATGATTCTCATCATCACAAAAACACGTGAAAATATAAAATTCACAGGTCATATAAAAACAACTACATAATTGAGACTGCAAAGCAACTAAGTAATAACTAACACTATGTCAGGAGCAAAATGTAACATACCAATACTAACTGTAAATAAAAACGAACTAAATGTTCCACTTAAAAAATATAAGCCAGCAGAATGGATAACAAAACATGATCCAATCATATGCTGCATTAAGAAACCTACTGAAATGGTAAAGACATTCACAGACTGCAAATAAAGGTGAGTAAAAAGATAAGATATTGCATGCAAATGAAAACCAATAGTGAGCAAGAATAGCTATGTACATATCAGATAAAACAGACTTTAAATCAATAACAGTTTAAAAAGCCGAAGAACATTATTATATAATGATAAGGAGATGAATTCAACACCAGAGCACCCAGACTGATAAAACAAATACTACATAGTATTTGTCTAAGGCCTATGAAAAAATACAGATACCAATACAATTATAGTGGATGTCAGTACCCCACTGACAGCACTTGACAGATCATTGGTGCAGAAGATCAATAAAGAAATTCTGGACTTAAACTGCATGCTAGACTTAACTGACATTTACGGAATATTTTCACCCTAGAACAAAAGAATATACATTCTTCTTGCCTGCACCAGGGATAGTCTCAAAAATTTACCATATGCTAGGCCACAAGGAAAATCTTAATAAATTTTAAAAAACTGAAGTCCTATTAAGTGCCTTATTCAGACAATAAGGGAATAAGGCTATAAATCAACACAAATACTAAATAATCAGCTTTATAAAACTACACAAATACTAAATAATCTGCTTTTGAATATTGTTAGGTCAACAATAAAATTAAGGCAAAAATCAAAAAATGTTTTGGAAGGAATGAAAATAGAAACACAAAATATCAAAACCTCTGGGATACACCAAAAGCATTGCTAAGAGGAAAGTTTATAATGTTGATACCTACATCAAATACATAACAAGATCTCATATAAACAACCTAACATTGCACTTGAAAAGCTAGAAAACAAGAGCAAACCACCCCTAAAGCTAGCAGAAGAAAATAAATAACAAAAATTAGAAGAACTATATACATTGAGATCAAAATATAAACACAATACAAATGATCAATGAAACAAAAAGTTGCTTCTTTGAAAATAATAAACAAAATTGATAGAATGCTAACTAGACTAACCAAGAGAAGAGAGAAGATTCAAATAGGCAAAATAAAAAATGATGAAGATGTCATTACAACTGATAGAAGAGAAACAGAAAAGCTCATCAAAGGCTACTTTGAGCATCCCTATGGACACAAAGTAGAAAATCTAGAGGAAATGGGTAAATTACTGAAAACATACAGCCTCTTAAGATTGAACCAGCAAGAAATAGAAATCCTGAACAGGTCAATAATGAATAGTGAAATGGAATCAGTTATTAAAAAATCTCCCTTGGGATTGTAGGGGAAAGCCCAGGACCAGATAGCTGATTGCAGCCAATTTATTCCAGACATACATGGAAGAACTGAAACCAATCTTACTGAAACTGTTCTAAAAAATCAAGGAGGAAAGAATACTCCTTGATTCATTCTACAAAGCCGGCATCACCCTGATACCAAAGCCAATTAAGCATACGACAAGAAAAAATATACAGACCAATATCTCTGATGAATTGTAACAAATATACCACACTAAACAATATATTATAAGGGAAACTGGGTAGGATGAGAGGCTGTATAGGAATTTTCTGTACTTTCCACCCAATTTTCTAGAAACCTACAATTTCTTCTTTAAAAAAGCCTAATAATAAAAAAAAATTGGGCATATTTTATGGGTTGGCTTCTGCAGTTTTTATTCTGTTCCATTGATCTACCCTTATACCAATACTATGCAGTCTTGAATATTGTATCTATACAATTAGTCTTGAAATTCTATGGGCTGATTAAAATTCTACATTACTATTAATTAAATAAATGATTTTAGCTATTTTACTTCATTTTTTCATATACATTTTAGAATAATCTTGTCTACATAGAGAAAAAAATCTCATGTAATTCAATAAAAGTTATATTAAACCTATATATCAATTTGGGCAGAATTAAAAGTTCTACTATGTAGAGATTTCTTATCTATTTGATTTCTCAGCACTTTATAGTTTCTAGAATACTATAATACCTCATACAGTCCTCTACATGTCTTGTTAAATTTATACCTAAGTGTCTCTTTTTTTTCCCTGATTTTTAGTGGTATTGTATTTTTAATGTTACTACCATGCATTCTTTGCTACTATTTAGAAATATATTAGGTTGTTGCAAAAGTAATTGCCATTTTGGAGTATGAATTTTAAATCATTGTAAGCTCAAACATATCTTTTTTAATCAACATAGGAACCATTACAATCAACACATTTTTGCCAATAAGAAATGTTTGTTTATTCCTGCAGTGTAAAAAGTCTGTTTCAGGATTTGATGAAATCTTGGAAAGCACTTTCTGCATCCTGCTGGTTGTGGAAATGTTTTCCCTGCAAAAAGTTGTCAAGATGCTCGAAGAAACGGTAGTATGTTGGCGAAGGGTTAGGTGAATATGGCAGAGGAGACAAAACTTTGTAGCCCAATTCATTCACCTTTTGAAGCATTGGTTGTATGATATGGGGTCAGCTATTGTCAAGGAAAAGAATTGGGCCCCTTCTGTTGACTAATGCTCACTGCAGGCATTGCAGTTTTCCATTTAGCTCATCAATTTGCTCAGCATACTTCTCAGATGTAACGATTTCACCAGGATTCAGAAAGCTGTTTTGGATCAGACCAGCAGACCACCAAACAGTGACCAAGACCTTTTTTTTGGTGTAAGTTTGGCTTTGAGAAGAGCTTTGGAGCTTCTTCTCAGTCCAGCCACTGAGCTGGTTGTTGTACAAAATCCACTTTCATCACACAACACAATCCGATTGATAAATGGTTCATTGTTTTTGCGTAGAATAAAAGATGACATTTCCAAAGACAATTTGTTAAAATTTCACTCAGTTCATGAAGCACCCACTTATCACTTTTTCACCTTTCCAATTTTCTTCAAATGCCAGATGACCATAGAATGGTCAACATTGAGTTACACGGCAATTTCTTGTGTAGTTGTAAGAGAATCAGCTTCAATGATTGCACTCAATTGGTCATCAGCTTCACAGGGCCGGTCACTATGCTCCTCATCTTCAAGCCTCGTACCTGCTTTGCAAAACTTCTTGAACCACCACTGCACTGTACCTTTGTTAGCAATTCCTGGGCTAAATGAACTGTTGATGTTGCAAGTTATCTCTGCTGCTTTATGACCCATTTTGAACTCAATAAGAAAATTGCTCAAATTTGCTTTTTACCTAACATCATTTCCATAGTCTAAAATAAATATAAAATAAACAGCAAGTAATAAGTCATTAGCAAAAAACATAAAGTGAGAAGTGTGCACTAAAATGATGTACAACATAACAACGTTTATTTAATAATGTATTCCAATATTAAACAGCAAATTTCAATGATGTAGCAAACTGCAATTATGTTTGCACCAACCTAATAACAGAGCTTTGTGTGTTTGTGAAATGTTGCTGAAAGCATTTACTAGTTCTAGGGGGTTTATTGTGTAGAGCCCTTGAAAGTTTCTCAATAGACAATCATGTTATCTGCAAAGTATGTAAGTTATAAATGTCTAATTGGAGTATTTAAACCATTTAGTTTTAATGTAATTATTGATATTTTAGGGCTCAGATCAGCCATTTTATGTTTACTTTTTTGTTTATCACCTTTGCTTTTTATTTCTCTGCTTACTTTTTCCCTGAACTATCTTAAACATTTTTTATAATTCCATTTTGATATATCTATAATATTTTTAAGGATGTCTCTTTAGACAGCTTTTTTATTATGAGAATACTTATGCTAGACATAAGATTCTAAATTGACAGTTCTTTTCTTTCAACACTTGCTGTTTTTAATAATTTTTCTTTATCTTTAGATTTCAGAAGTTTGACTACATGTTTCTTGGAATTTCCTTTTTTTTTTTTTCTTTTTGGAGTTCACTCAGCTTCTTGAATCTATAAGATTATACCTTATGCCAAATTTGCGAAGTTTTCAGTCATTATTTGAGTACCTTTTTATTCTCTCCCTTTTTTCTCTCCTTCCAGATGTAGATGGCATGATAGTTAGAAATCTATTATAGTTTCACAGTGTTCCATGGCAGGCCTATTCTATACAAGCCAATCCTCAAAGTCCAAGGAAGTTGAGATGCCAAAGAAAGAGTCTGGCATACCCAGTTTCTCAGAAATATATGTTTAATGAGGACCTACAAATAGAAGCCATGTCTGTGCTTTGGGCTGTGGCAAGACCAGATGGTGGAACCTCCCACATTCAGAAGGCATGTGCAGGACAATTGAAGTATGATAATATCGAGGTTTTTTTGACCTAAGAGTAAGATTTATAGTAAATCAGTGCTCTTCCGTAAGAAAAAACAGACATACTGGAAATCTTAGAGGCCTTCCAAGAATAGGGATTAATCAGAAGTCAACCTGGTGGATTAGCATCTGAGACGCAGTTGCTTTAACCTCTGCATACGGGTTCCTAAAGTTCTATCTTTTTTTTTGTCTAATTTCTGTTTTACATATTGAGTAATTTCTGTTTTTTATTTTAAAGTCCATTGACTCTTCTTTCCATTCTATTCCATTTTTTGAGCCAGTTCATTGAGGTTTTTTTTTTTCTTTTTTATAGTTCTGGTATTTTTTAGTTCTAAAATTTTCGTTTGCTTCTTCTTTACATCTCCTATATTATTGTTGAGATTTTTATTTTTTTCTGAGAAATTCTATTTTTTTCTTTTTTGGTTTCCCTCTGGTTCGTGTTCTCTCATGAGGTTGCAGAAATTCTACTTTTTTCTCTAATACATTTATAAATTGCTCATGAAAAATTTTCATGATGGCTGTTTTAAAATCTTTGTCAGATATTTCTCACATTGCTGTCAACTGTGTTTTGGCATTGTTGATTGTCTTTTTTCATTTTTGAGATCTTTCTGATCCTTGGCATAATGAGTGTTTTTCAATTGAAACCTGGATATCTTAGGTGTTGTGTGAAACTCTTCTTATCTAACCTTTCTGTTTAGCTGTCTTATTTTGACACCATTCAAGCATGGAAAGATGTGAACACCACCTACTGCCAAATGAGGATAGGAGTATAATCTCCACAATTAGCATGCATTGACACCCGAGGGTAGGAAGACTCCTCATTGCTGCAAGAAAAGGATGGAGTTGTAGCTCTCCAGCAGAGCTCTACTGAACACCTCCTTGTCTGGAAGGGATAGGAGTGCCTTGTAACTGGTCCCCACAGAGCCTCTGCTCACACCAGAATGGAGTGGCCTTATTACCACTGGTGTTGATGGCAATCCAATCAGAGGATAGGAATCCTCTGATTCCTATCAGAGGAAAGGAATCCTCTGATTCCTATCAGAGGAATTCAACTTTCTCTAACAGCACTCCAGTCAGGAGTGGGGGGAGGTCACCTTATTATGGATAGAATTTCTGCATTCACAAGTAGTCACCACTGACATCACGGGGAGGGAAATGGCTTGTTATCTATCCAATGAGGATGAAAGTCCTGGCTTTCTACTTGGCCTTCTCTGACACCAAAAGGGAGGAATTAGGTGCCTTATTACAGCCTAGTAAAAGTAGAAGTTTACTTCCCTACTCAGTGGAAATTTACTTTCCTTACCCTTACTGGTAAGTGTGAAGCAACAGTTCTTTTTTGTGGTAGATGGCTAGAATAGAGTATTTACTGTGTAAAAGATTTTTGTCTTGCTAAGTTACTCCTTTTCTGGTACTTTGGCTGGAAAAAATGGCCTTTTATTAGGTCTCTTATTTTCTGTATCCATTGGTGTTTGCCGATTGCCAGCTTCTTCGGCCGAGATATATGAGGCAAAGAAAAAATCCAAGTAACTTACCAGAATGTGGTTCCTTGAATCTGGAGATTGCTACCTAGTCTGTCTTCTTTTTCTACCTTCAATGTCTTATGTTTGTTTCGTATACAATGTCCAGAGTTTTTAGTTGAACTTAGTGGAAGAAATGGAGCTACTCCATCTTTCCAGAAGCAGAAGTCCTTTTCCCTGATTTTAAGACCTCAATTTACCAAGAAATTTAGCTACAAATTTTACAGACAAAAAAGTTAAGTATTAGTCATTTGTTAATCTGGCCACTAAACATTTGAGAGCAGCTCTTTTCCCTTTTTCATCATAAAGGCTTAACACCTCCTTGCACAAGATATTCCACTGATTTTTGGAGAATGTTCTTTAATATTAACATTATAAAAACTATAGAGGTTTTCATTTTGGGATTATATTTATTTAAAATAGTATTCCACTGTGTGGATATATCATACTTTCTTTATTCATTTATCTGTCAATAAACATTGCTAAAATAATGAAATAGGAGGCAGTTAACCTGAGGCAGTTTCAATGCTCTGAGATCCTATTGAAGCAACCTAAATCTAACTTGAATTCCTTTCTTCTAACTAACTTAGAGGAGATGAAATTTAAACTTAATCAATCAAAAACCACTAACTAACCTCAAATTGCATAACTAGGAATTTCCACTGGGTAATCCAAATAAGGCAACTACATAACTGAAAACAATTATTTTCTTTGCCTTGCTTTCCCACTCACCATATAAAAGGCTTTTCTTGAAACCCTCCCTGCCCTCCCCAGCTAGCGTCACAATTGAGTACTGTCCAATTCATAAACTGCTGTTTTCTCAAATAAACTCTTTAAAATGATTAATGTGACAGTTTGATTTTTAACATTTTGGTTATTTTCACATCTTGGCTATTATGAATAATGCTGCAATGAATGTAAGAGTGCTAATATCTCTTCAAAAACCTTCAATTTTTAATTTTTTGAGGATTCTCTACGCTGTTTTCCCTAGTGACCATACCATTTTGCATTTTCAACAGCAGTGTACAAGGGTCCCAATTTCTCCATATCCTTGTGCACATATATTATTTTCTGATTTTTGTGTTGTTTTGCCTTACTTTTATTTATAATGGCCATTGCAGAATGTATGGGGTGATATCTTATTATAGTTTTGATTTACCTTTCCCTAATGATTAGTGATGTTGAGCATCTTTTCACATACTTGTTGGTCATTTTTATGTTTTCTGTGGAGAAGGGTCTAGCACATTTTAAAATCATTTTTTTAAACTATTGAGTTGTAGAATTTCCTTATGTACTTTGGATTATAACCCCTTATCAACACATGGTTTACATATTATTTTTTTCCCATTCTATCAGTTGTCTTTTCACTCTGCTGATTGTTTCTTCTGCTGTATAGGTTTTTAGTTTGATGTCATCCCACTTGTCTGTTTTTGTTTTTGTTGCCTATGTGTTGGTGTTACATGCATAAAATCATCCCCAAGAGCATCACCATGAAGTTTTTCCCTTTTCCCCTTATGTTTCTTCTAGAACTTTTACAGTTTCGGACCTTACATGTAAGTTTTAAATCCACTTTGAGTTCTGTTATTTGCAACAACACAGATGAACCTTGAAAATAGTATTCTAAGTGAAATAACCTAGCCACAGAAAGACAAACATTGTATAATTTCACATATACGAGGTGTCCAAAAGAGTCAAATTTATGAACTCAATGAAACGGTGGTTGCCAGGGCCTGGGGGGAGAGAATGGGGTTGCTAATCAACAGGCATAAAATTTCAGTCAGGCAAAATAATAAGTTCTGTGCTTAGAGATCTATGTAAAGTCACCCTCTAATAATAAATGTTGGGATAAGATCAGGGAAATATCAGCTGATATCGAGTTTTGAGTTTCTCATGTAACGAGTCCTTCTTTTTTTTCATTTGCTTGTTACCATTGAGTCTCAATCAGGATTTTCTTAAATACTTGAGCCATGAGTGATATTTGAAGAAAATAAAGGTAGGAATTATTTCACCAATGGGCTAAAGCTTTGCTGACAAAGAACAACTGCTAGAGTCTCAGCTTTGACATTAAGTGCTGATCACCAGGGAAGATGGAAGAAGGACCCAAATTAAAAGGACTATAAGAAGAGGTTGTGTTCTCTGCATTGTATTCTGTTATATGGGAAGGGTGAATAGGAGAAATCCCCTAAAGTCTAAAGAAAGTGATGTTTTTCAAGTTATATCTACTTTTCTTTATAATATAGTTTTAGTATCTTTGCAACTTGGCGCATATTTCATTTCTATTAACCAGCCATAGCAGCTTCCGGAAAACTACCAGCCCCTTTCAAAGGTCATGGCTGTCCTTTTCCCTATTGAATATTTAAGAGTAGAAAAGAATTGTAATTGCAAATGGCCAACTACTTTTAAAGATTCAAGCTTTTCATCTCCCCGCAATACCCTTACCATCTCCAGCACAGAGTGAAGTTTATTCTCAATAAAGTTCCCCTATACCTTACTCAGCCTACTACAGAGACAGTCAGGCTGGGGCAAAATAGGGCTCCAGTGGCTGAGGGGCCTTTCACGCCATGCTGTGTCTGGTTCTCCCACCCTAGCTGAGTCCACTGCACCTCTATGCATTGCCCTGGGAAGAGAGAAGGTGCAGGTTTCTGAGTAGTTTTCAGGGGAGTGTGAAAATCAAGAGGTACATATATTTATATGCAGTGGTATCTTAAAAACAACAACAACAACAAAAACATTGTCTCAGTTTCAGTTTTCTACTCTTCCCTTGATTTTTGAATTTCTGCTAAATATTTCTTACCTGTTAGATTTCTATTAATCAAAACCTGGATTTGTGATTGTGCTCTTTCAGAAATATGCTGGCCTGATTATACACTGAAATGATGGGAAAGCAACTTCTAATAATTAGCAATGTAAGGGATTCCTGGAAAAAATTCAGTGCTCACCTGTGAAATACGTAAGGTGATGCTAGTCCTTGAATACATGTAGAAAGTAACAAGCGTAATATCAATTTCCTTGCAAGATGTAGCAAGCTCACATGTGATGAACCTTTCATTTCACAGACCTCATTCTGTGTTTCCTGGTGCAAGAAAAATCAAAGATCCTTTCATTAGTTGATTAAACTTCAGTTCTGTTCCTAGAGATCTTATGAAATAGCCAAGGTCTAAATGCTAGATCAGCTACTCATATTATAAAGTGTTTTCTTACAATACATTAATACATCCCTCCTCCGCTTTTTTGTTGTGGTTAATCCAAGGGAATGGATTAACCTCTCCTCCATCTTTCTCTGACATCCAGCTTGATCTTATTCTATACACATTAACTGAAAGCTGTTTTTATTATTAAGGAGTCCTATGGCAACATGACATAGGTGTTGCAGATTACATGGCAATTGTGAATAGTATGGAGTAACCGCCTCCATTTGTCTCGGTCAGTTTGGGCTGCTTTAGTGAAGTACCATAGATAGGGTGGCTCATAAACAACAGAAATTTATTTCTCATCCTTCTAGACGCTAGAAGTAGGAGATGAGGGTGCCAGGGTAGGGCACTCTGATGTTAGGGTTTTGGTGAGTGCTTCTGGGTTGCAGACTGTCAACTTCTTATTGTATCCTCACGTGATGGGAAGAGGACATGCTTTTTTTTTCTTTTTTTTTTTTATAAGAACAGTAATCCCATCCATCCTTATAGCCTAATTACTTCCCAAAGGACCCACCATGGGGATTAGATTTCAACATATAAATTTTGAGGAGACACACACATTCAGTTCATTACACCATTATTTCACAGAAAGCAAGTGTTATGCAACTATAATTCTTATCCTATGGAAGAATCCTTTTCCATTATACTTCATTACCTCAAAGTAGCACATAAGTCTTGCATTGCCTTTGATAAAAAAAAATACAGTGTGATGTCTCCCCTGAAAAATATATTACCCATATTCCATTATTTCATCCCACTGTTAGTATAGTATCTTTTAACAATATGATTTATAGCACAATTTTGTAATATAATTAATTTATTAAAATAAACTAAATGATCTTTGTCATAAGTTATTGGGGTTAAAATCATGGTTGAATAGATTTTCTTTCTAATACAAATTTTTTTTCAATTATTTCCATTATGTACTCTTCAGTATAGTATGAATATGCAATTGTTTATTACTGGTATATTTATCACATTGTTAAGAAAAATTATCCAAAACTTCAAAATAGAGCAAAAGGATGACAGTGTGCCTTTTTAATGCTATTCTGGGACATTGCCTAATAGATTCACCTAAAAATTCTCTATAATATACCTTTGTTTGAGTTCCTATGTAACACCAATTAAGTCTTAATTTATGTGAAGTTACATGTTAATATTTTTAGAAAGAGATACAAATGATTTCTGTCAGTTAAAAAGATGAGTCCATAAAGTTATGGTTTTATTGCCCTATTGGACATTAACCAGTTTTGTTTTTCACCTAGAAAACTTATTTCACACTGTATTTATCTACTGATTATTCAGACCTCTGTTCTTCAGGTATTCCTTGCAGCAACTTCATCTGTATTTTAGTTTGCGCTTTTTGAATGAAGCAAATGTGGCAACAGAATTTATCTTTGCAAACTTATTATTCCCCTTACTCTGGTTTTTTGTGTTTTGTTTCTGGTTCATGTCCAACTTTGGTTCTGGTTTTGGTTTGCACAAAGCAAATACATAGTTATCTATTAGGGGCAATAATCTTTAGGAATCTAGTTTTAAAAACGTTGAACATTTAACATCTAATAGTGAGAGACTATAGGAAATCTGGTTTGTAGTTTTCTTTTTTTGTCTGTACATGTTTCCAGTGTCCTCTGATCACTCACATATTCAGTGATTCACTAGAAGGTCTCACAGGACTCCAAGCACCTTAATTGTACTCACGACTATAACTTATTACAGTGAAGACACAAAGCAGAATTAGCAAGGACAAAAAGCCTCATCAGGACGGATGTGGAGGGATCTAGGCACAACTTTCAAAGTTCTCCCTCAGGAGGGTGTGCAATACATGCCCCTTCCACCAGCAATGAACTGTGACAACATGCGCAAAGTGTTTCTATCTGGAAAGTCTGCTTTAGACAGAATGGGAAGATTTTAGTGGAGGTTGATCATGCAGGTACTCTCTACCTGTGCTACCAGCCACAATTACTGAAAGCCCACTCCCAGAAGGAAAGCAGGTGTTCATCATAAATCACATTGTTTGCACAAACAATCTAGACAGGCTGCTACATTAGTGTTCAGTGCCCCAGGCAGGCAAAACAGCTTTATAAATTAGTCATGTAGGAAACATTCCAAAAGCCAAATTTTTAGATGCCAGTCAAGGTCAGTCCCACAAGCAAGCCCTTCTACAAAATGTGAGAATCAGGAAACATCAAGTTTGCTGTGTTAAGTCTTTCTCTCACAGCATGTTTGCCATTATGCAAATTTAATTTCATTAAGAAAGTATGTGATACTTACTGGTTATGTTTTCTGAGATCTGTACTTTGGGATCCGGACCCGTGAGATTGTTTGTCCTGCATTTATTTGGTGAAAAGGAAAAAGGAAAAATAACTCTCAGCAAAGCGAGAGAGTCCTGCAAGCAGGTTTCCCACCTGAGATACTGAATTCCTGCTCCTCCCCGCTGCAAATGGCTTGAACTTGCTGAGGCTCCACCCCATCCTCCCAGTGCGCAGGTGGGCATTGTTCAGATAGAGTCAGTTGGGAAAGGGCAGGCTTCACCTGAGACCAGCAATCTAGGTTGGGTTTCGCTGGGTACCCCTGGTTGCCTTTGTCTACATCAGCAGCCTTCTCTTGTTTGGAAGTGTAAATTACAAAGAGTCCTGCCTTTCATCTATCTGAGTGTCAGTGTGTTGGATTCAGCCATGAAAAGAATATTACCAAACATGTGGTGTATGTAACCCAAGAAAACAAAGAATTCCCAGGGAAAAATTTCTATCGCTTGGTATATACTATTATTGGTTGCTCCTCCACCACCAGAGAATAGCCCTAATTTCCTAAGGCATCTTTTGTATATAACTAACTTTTCTCTGATGCATCTACAATACTATTAGTTATGTACTGTCCTTGGGAGAATTGAGAAAATAGTCACTCAAATTATTTTCTGTGTTCTGTGGTTCAATGAAGAATTCCACTCTAGAGACATTATCTAAGTTTAAAAAAGAACTTCTCTCAGCAATAGCTCAGAAATATATTTACATAGCAATTCACGTTCATATGTTCAAAATGAATCCATGGAAAAATGAGATTGGCTAGACAAGTTTTAAAAACTGTTACATATCTTTTTCCTGACTTTTTTCAGTGTAAAGTATAAAATAAACTATTTTTTTTAAGATTTGGGTTTGTTTTCTCATGAAGAGACCGTTAATGTGAATGTCATAAAATTCTGTTTTGGTTTATTTTTCAGATTAATGAATACTCTTCCATGGAAATGTTAAGATTATAAAACACATAAAATTATGTGTTCAGTTAACCAAATTATAATTCCAACAAAGTTTTAGATATCAAATAGTGATTGTATTATTTTTTTTTGTCAGTCTAAACCAAATCTGCAGGATTCTGAGATAAATATAAGATCTTGATGAATATTATACATAATCTTTGGAGGCATGGATAATTTCTAAGCAACAAACACATAATACTGAAAATGTGGTCACTAAGCATAGTTTTTATTTTAAAATGTTACAGAGTGACTATACATTTGAGATATGTTCAAGAATATTTTTATTTTTGTCACTTTAAGAGTGTCAAAAGATCGTGTGATTTTAGAGGTTGTGTAATGTGTACTCATGAGTTTCTCTGGGCTGCCAAAATACTTGTGTAAGACAGAGAGTTCTCGACTCTGCCTCCCACTTTTTGTTGTGAAGCAGCACTTGTACTTTGATGAAAAGTTTTAATTGCCATAGATGAGATGACTCTAGATGGAACAATAATGGCAAATAAATACAACTTTTGTATGCAAGGTAATGGAATGTGTTTTTGTTTTTTAAGAGAAAAAACAGTTTTATCCTAAAATAATGTGTCAAGTAGGGATAGCACATTGTGTTAGGTTTTAGGAAAATAAAGGTTTTTTTTTTTTGGTCTGAGATTATATCCCCAAAAAGTAGAGTCTGAAAAGAAGCAATGAAATGTGTTGGTACAGTTTTGATGAGTTTGCTAATAAAGGGAAAAAACAAGTTTTTGAATTCTTTACTGCCAAGGTCTTGGAGTATTCAGTTGCTCTGAACAAGAAATGATAAAGGTTGCTTTTTAACTATTATGTAATTTTTCATACTGCACAAATTTTCCACCTCATCAGAATAACTTTTTCTGTGCATTTTCCTTGTTTTGATTATCTACCCTTGATCATTTTTTAAAAAGTTATTTCTGAAAGAGCTAAGGTCTCTTAGAATTAGGTTACCTTTTGCTATAGCTATTTTAAAATATTCTTTTGACATTATGATTAATAGGTAGCCAAGCTTCAACCACTTATTTTTCTTAGTCACCTATGTTCCTCTCTTAAGTGTCTAATCTCCTCTGATAAATCTTTTGATTTAGCCTCCCTAAGAACAAATTGTACATTCAAAAATATTAATTTCAAGATATATTTTATACCTACATAATGTTTGGGGTACTCCAGAAATCTCTAGATAACTACAGAGATTTTTCTTTCACCTTGTTGAAGGAGAAATAGTAGTAATAATTAGGTTGTTTGATGTACTTGATATTTCTTAATGAGTTTTACCCTAATGTAAGAACTGCGTAGGAAGAGCTGTCAAATCAAGAGACATTGAGCTTTTTCTAAATTCGTTTTGTATAGGCAAATATTATTAATACAAATACATTTCAGAGACTATCCCAGACAACTGAAATGAGTAACTGAGACATCAGTCGCAATTGAGGTTGGTTGGTTTGTTTGTTTGTTTAGAGATAGAGTCTCCTGCTGTTGCCAGGGCTGGGGTGCGGTGGCGTGATCTCGGCTCACTACAACCTCTGCCTCCCAGGTTCAAGCAATTCTCCTGTCCCAGCCTCCCAAGTCACTGGGATTACAGGTGCCCGCCACCACGCCTGGCTAATTTCTTTTTATTTTTTTATTTTTAGTAGAGACACGGTTTCACAATGCTGGCCAGGCTGGTCTCAAATACCTGACCTCGTGATCCACCCACCTCCGCCTCCCAAAGTGGTGGGATTACAGGCTTGAGACACTGTGCCCAGCCTGTAATAGATATTAACAGTATGGAATTGAAGAGACCTTAGTTTTATAATAGGAACTAGACTTAGATTGTAGACCTAAAGTTACAATTGGCATATCCTTATTTATGGGAGGCCAGCAAAGAATTTACTTATGAATGATCTATGGAGGCTGTCATTCAGTAGATGCCTCAGGCCGTTTGCCTTTCCATGGGGTTCCAGCTGAGGCATGTTAGGAACAGACACTCACTTGGAAGAGGATGTTGCAATTATCTTCCCTTTTGCACAAGAAGGTTTGGGGTCCAGAGATTTTAAAATTTTTACTTATATCCCCATGATAGAAAGATATCAGTTCATAATATGTTTCGCCTTTAGAGGAAATATGAATCAAATCTTTATGATATCACTATTATAGCCCAACAGAGAATTTTACTCTCAATGAATCTTACAATGTTGCTTAATGTAATAAATTAATCACCAACGGATAATTTATACACTCATGTTTACCTCCAGACTCATTATAATCTATAGTTTAGGAATTTGGTCCTCAGCAAAGAATCATGTTCTTAGAACATCATACCAGACTGTACCAGATAATTCAAGGTATAGACTTTTGGGCACCAGCTTCTAAACTGACATCACTTAGAGCTATTAGACTTTACCAGGGGACTAATTGAAAGTTTCCAAAATTTTTTTAGTCAAGAAACAGACAATGCCACGAAAGCTTGGGTCGGAATGCTTATCCAAGATCTAATAGAATAAGAATTTGTCAACCAAAAGAGTCAAACACTGTAAAATATTTTAAAAGGTTTATTCTCAGAAAAATATGAGTAACTAAGGCCCACAGCACAGCGGCAGGATGTCCTGAGAACACCTGCCTAAGGTAATTGAGTTACAGCTTAATTTATACATTTTAGAGGACAGAAGTTAGAGGCAGACATCAATCAATACATGTAAAGTATACGTTGATTCGGTCTGGAAAGGTGAAACAGCTCAAACCTATGGGGTGGCAGGGAATGGGGGGCATCCTCCAACTCATATGTAGACTCAAAGATTTTCTGATTGGCAATTAGATGAAAGAGTGGGAAAGTTATTATCTAAAGACCTGGAATCAATGGAAAGAAGTGTCTGGGTTAAGATAAAGAATTGTAGAGACCAAGGTTTTTACTATGTAGATGAACCTTCCAGGTAGCAGGCTTCATAGAGAATAGATGGTAAATGGCTGTTTTCAGACTTTCAAAGGTGCCAGACTCTTAGCTAAATCTCTCCTGGATCAGGAGAAAAGAGAAAAAAAAAAACAAAAAAACAAAAAAAAAATAAACATAGAAAGGGAAGGAGATTCTCCACAGAATGTAGAATTTTCCCACGAGTGATAGCTTTGAAGAGCCATTTTAAAATCTGTCAAATAACTATATTCTGAGGTAAAATACTTCAATTTCTTTCAGGGCCTGCTATCGGTCATGTGATGCTAGACTACAATCAGGTTGAAGTTTGGTATCTTCTTGCTACAAAAAGTCTTAAGATCTCTATTTTAATGTTAATTCTGATCAGTTATGCCTGAATTCTAAAGGGAGGAAGGTATAATGAGGCATGTCTGACCCCGTTTTCATGGCCTGAACTAGTTTTTCAGGTTTACTTTGGAATCCCCTTGGCCAAGAAGAGGGGTCCATTCAGTTAGCTGGGTTTCTTAGAATTTTATTTTTGGTTTATACACTGATTAAGTGGGACCGAATGAACTGGTGAGGAAAGTCTAAATGTGGTTTTTCATTTTGAAACATTATTGGTCACATTTCTTAATGTACTACTTTCTGATGGAAATCTGTTTCTATTTCTTTGTAGAATATACATTTGCAAACTAAAATAATACTTTAAAAAAATGTTATCTTTTTCTCACTGACATCTCTGAGGACAGGAACAAATACTAAGTCTCTACTTTTCATGGCAATATTGTTATTTGCATAGGTGCATTAAGATTCTGACCTCCTTTTTTTTTTTTTTTTAACCAGCATATAATTAGACAAATCCATTGTGAATCAAGGACATAGCAAGAATAAATCTCACTTGTCCACATAAGAAAAGCCCCCGATTAAGGAAAAGGGATTGTATTTTATGTATGGAAGCAATGTCTATAAATCTCTTCCAGAATACTGGTCTGATAATAGGGTTTTTGCCTTATAGATATTAAGGAAGTTTGTTTTCTGACAAGTGAGGAACCCAGCAGATTTTGAAGGCTTCAATGAGAGAAGTTCACTAACATTACATATACTGCAAGCAAAGTTAGGTGGAGATGAACCCCTTGTTTAGTTCCTACACTTGAGAAAGAAGAGCAAGTAATAGAAGCTTTTAAAATTTCAATCCTACAATCTTGTTCGTGGTGAAATTCCACACATAATTTAATTCTGTGGGCATAGTAGTTTTCAATTCTGTATAACTCTAGATTTGATGTCTATTCAGAAAGGACAAATATACATGTTACTTAATACCTTTTGCTGAACTATGTAAATGAATCAAGCCAAAACACAATGAAAGCAGCCTTTTTGTGTGCTAAAGAAAATACTCTCTGACAACTTTTTATAATCAAAGGAAGATCTGATAAAGATCACCCCCAAATTTGTAAACAAGTAAAATGGTTGATGCTTGCCTTTTCAATGTCATACTGAGATGTTGCCTAATACATTCAACCAAAGATTATTTCTCTATGCAACCTGCTTTAGGTTGACTCACTGTTTACTCATGATTCAGCTTAAACTGGGTGCAATTAAATGTTTACCTTAAACAAGACCCTATTTGTTAAAAGATGACTATTCTACTGCCTTGTAGGACATAAATCACTTTTGTTTCTGACTTAAACTTACTACAGCATGCCTTTCTAAATTGACTATATAAATCTCTTTTATGCTTTTTGAAGTAGTTTAAACATTCTGTTAATTCCTTCATTAATCAGTTAAATATGTTTTTGATTGGTTCTCATCATATTATTTATGTGATTCATGACTTCAAGTTTCCTAAAATTATAATTCAGTAGCATAGTAGTTTGCAAAGGTAACAATTCAGATATAGCTATTAGCTCCTAAATACTATATTTGCTATTTAAGTAAGGTGCCATCTAGCATTTGGGAAAGGTTAGCACTTGATTACTTTATATTTGCATGTTTGTAAATACATAGACATACATCATTATTAAAGTAGCCAAACACAGCATGCACAAATATAGTTGACATTTGGCTAAAGACAAATACCTAGTAAAAATTAGTCTATTTTCTTGTTACGAATCTCTCTTTTCTTTTGTTTATTGCTAACAACATCATTGTCAAATAATTAATTCTATATTTATTTTATCATATACTGCCAATGATAAATTATTCTTCACAAAAACTTGGTTTTTCACAGAGTATTCACTCTACGTGAAAAGGCTTGGTGCCATTTTTGCTTCTGTTCTGTTGTTTACCTTCCCAGATTTTATCTGTTCTTCAAAACTCAATTGACAGCCCTGAATTTATGAAACCTTTCCTTAGCCATTTTAGTAAAGTTATTTGCTTCTACAGTTCCAATCATATGCTTCTATTTTATTGGTTAGCTTTTATATTGCAATTATGTATTTGTATGTTTTTCCCATTTGATGTTGAGAATCAGGAGGACAGTAACTTTGTCTAATGACTAAATAAAATTTGACCTATTCCACAAAGCCTACTAAATTGAATCAATCCTTTCCTTTCTCAAGCCTCCTCTAATATTGAGAGCCTCACTGATTATATTATTAGAAGTGTGATACAACAACGATAGTTGTTGGATTTTTCTTCTTAACTATATTTTAAAATGCATATGGTTAGTATTTAACCTTTATTTTTCATTTTTTCTTCAAATGAACTTCAAACTCACCAAAGACAGAACGTGTGGCATTCTGCTGCTTTTTATTTGTATTCCACAAGGCATTACCATATTGTCTTTCATTACAGCAGATACTCCGTAAATATTTTGATGATTTGATTTTGACTCTTACATATTGCTAACTTTAATTTGTGTCCATATCTGAGTAGAATACAACTTTCTAAATTTCTCAAAAATGCCAGGATTATAAAAAATTGTTTATTTTATGGGACATGCACATGGTACACAATATAAGGTCAGTTTCCTCATGTTTTTTAGAAGTACACCAGTATGCTAGTAGTATTCTTTGCTAGCTGTGACTTCTCTTCTATACTTAATCTGGGAAAATTTAAAACTGTTGCTTTGTCAAGCCACGCTTAATAGATAATCTTTTCCATGTACATTAGACTCTACTTCATTCCATAGAATATAAGCAAAAATTTGGGGTCAATAGACAGCAACAGTACAAATTTCAGAAATTACTGTCTTGTTTTGTTTTTCCAGCCAATAATTGTATATCCATGCCAACTCCTTTCACTTCATATTTCTTAGCTGGTAGATGGCTGTTAATTAATATGTATCACTTATAATCATTATTTATTAATTGTTTACTTTCTCATTTAAAATACTGTGCAATCTGCCTTCTGACATTTAAAATAAGATTTTGACCCAATAGAGTTACCAGATATGACATTTAGAATGAATTTCCAATCTCTTTTAAGTTTTTTTCTTATTAGTCTTTCATCTTTACTAATTTACCAAAGTTGATTTTAGCAAAGTCACCAGTTTTCTGTGCTGAATCCAGGGGTCAATTTGTCATCCTTTTTGTACTTGACCAGCCATCAGCACATGCCACAGTTTATCACTTCCTCCACGTCTACCCTTTCTTCCCTTTCAGGGTCCTGTACTTGTTTTTCTTCTCTCTATTTCATAAGCTCTCCCTCTGTCTACTCTGATGATTCTTTCCTGTTTTTCTAATCTTTTAATGCTTTGATGTCCCAGGGACGTGGCTATGTTCTGCTACACATAATCTAGGTAATTTAATCTAATCTCATTCAGTACCATGGTTTTATATGTCATTATGGGCCAAAAATTCTGTTTCTCTCCCACACAACTTTCATCCATTTGAATATATTTTAAGTATCACCAATTTAATATTCCCCAAAATGAACTTGAAATCTTCCTTCTAAGTGCATTCCCCTCATAGTCTTCCCGGCATTTGTCAATGTTATCCTTCCAGTTACATGGTTTCTTTTCCTCTCATACTTACATCCAATTCATAAGCAGTTCTATTTCAGAACATTTTCTGACTATATTTCACCACATTTGCTGCTATCATTCTGGTCCAATCAAAGATCATTATTGTAACTATCAAATTAACTCCTAGCTGTTCTCTCTGCTTCTGACTCTTCTCACCACCACCTTTTTGTTTATTCTCACACAGCATTTAGGGTATTCCTTTAAAAAAGGTCAGATCTTGTCACTCATTTAAGAAACCCCACCTCAGGACATTTACATTAACTATTCTGTCTGGCTGAGACACTCTCTCTCTTTTTTTTTTTTTTTTTAACATCCATAACTTACTTCCTCTTTTTCCAGGTTTTAACTACATTCTTTATAAGGCATTCATTCACTACCTTGCTTATAATTGTAATACCACCCTACCAACATATACCAACTGCTTTTCTCCTTCCATAAGCCTTTTCATCCTCTAACATACTACGTATTTTGCTAAAAAATAAAAAACAAATAACTGTTAGCCTCATTCCCTCATTATAATGTCAGTTCCATAAAGGCAGGCATATTTGAAAGATTTATTCACTGCTCTGTTTCTGGTGTCAAGAGAAGTACCATATAGAAGGGATCAGTAAATATTTATTGAATTAATTAATTTTTTAAAATTACATAGGATCAGACCACAATAAGCTCTGAAATTAATACATCTATATTTTTCATATGATATGATGACAGCTGAAAATTAGAAACCTGTAAAATTAAAGCATATTATAGTATTTGAATATAGCATTATATTTAACCCAGAATATATTTAATTTGTGTATGCTTCAATATACAAAGGACTTGTAACAGTTTTTTCTACTTGGATGTTGACAGTTATTTGAAAAGTGTGATGGGACACTCAGCCTGTCAACCTTGAATAATGAAATTTGGAACATAAGATTAAGTATAGAGTTTGTTCATGTGCAACACTTGGGGATAGCAACCTGGGAAACAAAGACTCCAAAAGAATGGGCCAGCATTTGGAAGTGGGGAAGTTAAGGTTTTATTTATGTAGGCAGTTAACAGGGTTGCAACATTTTCCTTACAAGGTCAGTAAATACCTTATAGCGATTATCAATTTGCTACATTCCAAGGAAGATTGCTTTAACATTATTTTAGGAGAAACAGGGGTTTTAAAGGGTCTTATCCCTGGCACTATTTGGTCTTTTCTAACCATTTACAGGACAGGACTGAAGAAGAGATTTAATCTATAATCAGAAAGGCAGATGTTGCAGCTACATGCTACATGACTCAGGACACATTGCCATATTCTACTCAAGGCTCAAAATAATTTACAGTTCCAAGAGCTTTAGGTTTGAATTACTTAATTTCACATTTCCCCCGATCATCAAGATTTTTCAAAGAAAACATCATAGATGAACTCAAATGGTTTTGGCTCCTTTTACGTTTAGGAGCTTAGTCCCACGTCACCAGGAAGGCTCATTCCTACAGTTATGCCCCATGGTGAGGTAAGTCCATCAGGCTATAAAGCTGATGGTTGTGTAGGCCAAATTTATAACCCAAGTCAGGCTACACAGCCACATCTTTGATTAATGCAATTCTTTGATTGAGCAACTATTCTCTTGGCCTCAGCCACTGATCTTAAGCAAGCAGCAATACAAATCATGAATAACTTAACAATCAGAAAAATGGTAAGTAGCATTATGTTTATAATAATAACAACTTGACTAGAATGAAATAGAGAACTTAGTTCTAAGGGTAATCAAATAAGCAAGTCATTTAGAGGATCAGTGTTTCTTATGTCTTGCAATGATTTAGTTTTTTGCATTATTCTCTCTAGTTGAGTTTCCGTTTCTCTAGAGGTATTAATGTAAGTATGACAAATAGTATGAATTACCACACAGACATCTCCTTTTTCAGCTAATAAATAATCCAGCAGGATTCTGTTATGCAGTACCACCTGAGTTAAGGAATTTAAAGGCCTTGTTGATCTACAACTCTTCTTTAGCTAATTGACTGTATTAGTTTTCAACTGCAATGAAGAACGTCCCTGAGACTGGATAATTTATAAAGGAAAGAGGTTTAATTGACTCACAGTTTTGCCTGGCTCTGGAGGCCTCAGGAAACTTACAATCATAAGAGTCACTTTCTTCACAAGATGGCAGGAGAAAACCACCACTAATAAAACCACCAAATCTCATGAGAACTCACTCACTATCATGAGAACAGTATGAAGGAAACCAACCCAATAATTCAATTACCTTTCACCAGGTCCTTCCCTTGACAGGTGGGAATTATAATTTGAGATGAGATTTGGGTGGAGACACAGAGCCAAATCATATCACTGACTAATAGTGGTTGATAGGTTTTGAATCATGTATCCATTGATATAGACTCCAAGCACTTGAAATTAATATTCTCAAAATGCTTTAATGTATATTACCAACATCTTTGCTAATATAGTTGTCTTCACTCTGTAATGGAGCAAAAAGGAGAGTTCTTTCATATTTTCATGCAAGGACAAGAGAGTCACAAACTGTCCCAATAAGCATAAGCCCTCTACCTGCCAGCTACTAAGGAAATTATGTGCCCATCCTTGTATGGGCAAATGCCATACAAGTTCCAATGCCACATACAAAAACATAGCCTGTGGGAATGCAGGTGATTCCACTAAGGTATTACTATTAATAGACTTACTCATGGAGTCTGCAGACAATACCAAATTAAAGCATCAGTTTCTTTCCTTTCAAGCCTTTCAGAATACAGTTACATGGTAGCTTATTGATTTATTGTTGGCACTTCTTTAGCCTGTAGCACAGGGATTGAGGAGGTCTAGGGATATAATCTAGGCTAAAGCTTGGGCCAACCGCTAACAACAAGAGACAAATTAAAACAGTATTCCAGGTTAGGAAGAAGTCAGACCTGGGAAATTAATCCAAAGGGGAGCTGCTCCAAATAAGTGGTGACATTAGGGATATCTTAAAAGTCAATGGCAAATATTACTAATGTCTGTATTACTCATGAATAGATCTAGGAATTATATGGCAGATCCAACAATCAGATAGGTTTCTTCCAGTGGCAACAGTGTGGGATAATTTAACCAAAGTGTTACCATGTCAATGTAGACATTGAGATAAAGGAACAACCATAAGGAGAAAAATGGTTCCTTTTTCTAAAACCATACTATTAACATAAAAGCTCTGCAAAGTCCTAAAATAACAATTATTTCTCAAAAATGTAGCAATAGTTCAACCTCCAGCAAGCCAGGTCTGGAGTCTTGGGATTTAGCTGTCTTCCTCAGGTGACATCTTCTTGTCCTTGTGCTGACTCAATTTAAGTTGGAGGTCATTTTCCAGTGAAACAGTCTATTCAGGAGATTCAGCCTTCTTTAAATGAGAACTGTAAGTCCATGAATCTACACCTTCTAGTTTTGCAGCACAGGGGTTAGTAAGAAGTATCTGATAAGAACCTCTCCAACTTGGTTGGAAAGTCCTTTAAAAGATGTCATTCAGTTAAGATTATGCAATCATGTGGCATTTCATCTGAAGGCAGGGGCACGGAAATTGCTATTACATCTGGGGACTGTAATATGAGGAGCAGAAAGAAGAACCTCCTAAGAAGCCAGTCAACTAACTGAAGAGTGTTGGATGTGGTGTAAGTTTAGAAGCTCTTCTACAGAACGTGGAGCAAAGACAATGAATGAGATTCCATCATTATTTCTTCAGTTGCTGGTATTAACAGAATGATAGCACTGATTGGTTTCGTGCAAGGTGGTACCCCATTAGCCAAAGGGTCCAGATGTTAACTATGTACTTTATCAAAACAAATTTCTTAGAGAAGTCAAAATTCTAAAAATCTGTTCATAATATTTGTGAAAAATAAGTTGGGATCTTAGTTTATCCCTGAGGCATGACTATTCAGGTGTATTTGCTGTCTTTCCAACTGAAAGTGAAGAGAAATTGACTATCTTTATCCATAGGAATGCTAAAGAATTCACTACACAGATCTATTACAGTAAAGATTTCACCTTTATTTAAGATGAAAATCAACAATGTATATGGGTTTGATAGTACTAGATGTCAAGAAATGATTATGTTATTAATTGTTCTCAGATCCTATACAACTATCCCTCCTCTATCATTTGGTTTTCTTACAGGGAGGATTGGAGTGTTATATAGGATTGTACAAGGCGTAATTAAGCCTCTTCTTATATAATCTAAAGCTATAGGCTTCATTTCTTCCATGGCTTCTGATCTCAGAGGGTGTTGCTTAAGGTTCAGAAGGGGTTTTGGTGGATCAGTTTGGATTCTGAATGGGGCAGCCAAGATAATTTTCTCAATACTCGTGGAGCATTTTGACCACAATTGTTTGGGTGCTACTTTTAATAGCTCTCATACTTCTTCATTATTTAATAATTTTATCTCATCTATGGCAATATGAATTGAAATTTCATATTTAAATTTTATATTAAATTTTAAAATTTAATATAAACTTTATAAATATAATAATTTTAAAATGTAATAAAAATTTTAAAATTTTAATTTAATATTAAATTTCATATTTCAAATTTAAAATAATTCTAATTTCCCTGAAGACATTCCTACAGAAAAAAAATAAAAGAATGTCCCTTTAATGTTTTTGGAACATCCTTATTCTTCATTTTCTTTGGTCTATTGCTGTTTGCTTTTTCCATTTTAATTTTCCACAATCCTTTCTGAAATGTTCAAGAATTTTCAGTAATTGCAAAATGGGAGAAAAGATTATCTTTGAAATTTAATAGGCTATTGAGGGGCTATGAGTTGGTTGGACAATTGTTTTAGTTGTAAACTCATGATCCTATTTGCTGTACCTCTCTGTTTAGCTTTTCTTTTCTTTTTTTTCCTTTGGTTGGAGTATGGGACATTGATAGTCAAAATTAAGCATATCATGAGTTTGACAGGTAGCCCAAATGGGGCCATTGTATCTTTTTTATACTTGCCAGTTTTTCACATAATTTGTTTGTACAGTTTGAGTTAAGAAGAGTATTATTTCATTGGTTAGCTAACTTTCTTCTGATAGGTCTGAATATTGTTTAAAAGATTTTCAAATATTTCATAGTATGACATTACAGGGTCATCAATATTTTGTTGGCATGGTTGTATTTTGTTCCAATCAACCACTTTTTGGAAAACTAAGGGGATATCATCTAGTAAAGCTTTAGCAGTAGGGTGGGCTCATTAGGGATCTGCTTTAGAAAATGTGTGCAAGTTCTGTAAATGATTACTTCAATTCACCTTTGCTTTTTGGCTTTACTTTCTGACAGTAATATGTGAATCAGTTGATACAGATCAGAGAATCTGGGATCATTGCTTGAATGTTTAATTCAAATTCTCCAGCAAATCCAACGGGGTCCTGAAGAGGATCAGGGAATTCTTTAGTCATGCCCTTAAGTTAAACCTTTGACCATGGTTGGACATAGGATATTTCTGAAATTGAGCTAGCAGAAGGAGGAAGAGGAAGGAGAGGAAAGTCTAAGCAAAGATGTTCTGAAAATGGGGTATAAATAGATGGATGAGCTGACAAGGGAAAAGAAATTTCAGGAGTCTTTTTTCAATTCAGAAATTATTTTAGACAATTTTTTGTTTCTCCTACAAAGGAATGACTTTATCAGAACCTCTTTTAGAGGTTTCTAAGTACCACTGAAAATAGCTCTACCACTTGTTTTTTGTTCTGTTATTTTAGAGCCAAGTTTTTCAAATTGAGCATGCAGATAAACTAGTTTATGTATTTCAAAGGTACCCCATTCTGGACACTATAATTTGGGGTCATTGCAAGTTATGGATGACCAATTTTCTAAATATTGCATAAAGAGATGCCATAACTATTAAACATGAATTCAGCTGATGTTTCTAGCTCTGCTAAATGAGGAACACTTGGTTTTAGATGCATGATTAGCCATAATTTATATTTTCCTCTTGAGGATCAAAAGACTTCATTGAAGATTTTTGGACCAAGTGTGCTGACTTTGGGAATAGTTCCTCAAGGTGTCACCCTTGCATTGGTTCTTCCCTTTTATATGCCTTAGTGGTTTCAAGGAACTTATGTGCTTAAGGCACTGTAGGGAACCAGCCCTACATCATCTGTGAGTACCCCATGTTTGGTGGTGACAAAGGCATGAGAAAAAGACAGATTAAGAGAGATAGTGGGACCAGGGGCCATCACTCATTACTTTGGAGAACACCATGAAGGCCCTGAACTCTGATCATCCACATTATTTATTGGTTACAATCACTCTGATCTACAGGGTAGGGGTGGAGTGATAGTGGGAAGAGGGTGATGGTGGAGTGATCAGTAAGCCAGAACTGAATCAGTGAGCTGGAACTGGTGTGTCATTCTAAAGACTGATAACAGCCGTGGTTTGGGAGTTTCACAAAACAAGAACACGTGGTTATCTTTAGCTTATTATCTATGTACAGCTGGTGGAACACAGACCTTGCAAGAAGCCTACAAGTCTGGCTATGTCATAGTGCTATGAAGGGGGGTTTTACATCCTTGAGCACAATGTTTATGGTAACAGAGCCTACCCTGCACTGGAACATGAAGCATGGAGAGGACTTCCTTGTCAGAGGCCTCCTGCGGCCTTCCACAGTTTGTTGTTCCTTGTTTATGTGTTACTCATAACCAATCTATGCAGGCACTCTGAAAGTCCCTTTTCCTTTGCTGCCTTTCCCAACAGGCACTAGGTGATCAGTCTTTATGCATGCCCACTAGATTACACAAGGTTCCTTGTATGCTCTTCTCAAGGGATTTCCAGTGAGAACATTTCACATCATGAGTGCTAGAGTGATAAGCTCCAGCATTCCCATAAGATGTTTGTCACCTAACATGCCTCTCAACTGCAGAAACAGTGTCTCTTAGGTTTAGAACTTATTTTGACCTCACAAAGAGTCTTTTATAATTGTGGTCACTCAAGAAAACAGTTCAGATTTGTCAATTGAACTAAGCTCCAGAATTTCACCAGTTTTAAAGAGTTGCAGTTTATGCTTAAGCCACAAAGACTCATCTTTTTTTTTTTCAAAGAGAAACTGATTTCTCCTTGACCAAAATTTCAAATGAGAGAAAAAGTTATAGAAACATCAACAAGCAATTCAAAACAAAACCTTAACCTCAGAGAAAGTGAGGTTAAGGTGAAAGTCACAAATCTTTGATCAGTAGAATCTCTAGAGAATAACAAATCAAACACTTCTGCTTGGCAATAGAGCTTCAGTTAACAGCCCTGGTGAGGAAATGTGTATAGCTGGAATAATGTCTAACTTAAATCACACCAAAAGGTTCAGATCCCAAAGGGGCCTTCTTTTACATTTTCATCATGATTCCCCAAGAAACATCCTATCAGATGAACATCTATTCCAATTTCAAATTATCTTTACAGAAAATTTTCTTTGCATTGGTACTCATTTCAAAGTTGTTTGTCTTCCAGAAAATGCTTTCTAGACACCAAATTGAAATCTCTAGTGGTTTATTAATAGTTGTTTCCTCTTGTCCCAGAATATTAAGGAAGAACAACTAATCATCAATCTCATCTTAAGATAGCAGATGACTGACTAGTAATAAATGCACTGTTATTCTGCTTAAATCTTATTCATATATATAAATGCATGCATATATGCATATATATTTGTATTTGTTATTCAAACCTTCAGTATTATCAATTGCCTTAAAAAATCTACCCCTATAAGTATCAAACATTGCTCTTACATTTAGAAAAGGAAGTGACAAAAAAAAAAAGATAATACTAAATGATATTTGTGCAGAGTATGGAAAAATAAACAAACTCAGTTTCTCCCATTATACTCTCACAACACACTTCTGACACCGGATATGTGGGAACTTCTCCCCAATAGCAAGCAAGCACTCAGTTCTGCAGTGAACATCAGCTGGGTGTTTTCTAATTTAATACAGTTTTGACGCAATCTACCTGGAAATAGTATCAGATCCCACAGGATGAGGGTTCATCCCCACAAGACTGCCACCCCTCCATTTCCTAGGCCAAATGCAGGCCTCGGGTTGTTTTACCTGTACTTCTGACTGGCCAGCAACAGAGAGGAGTTCCTGTGATCCTCTCCTTGTGATTATTAATTTGGTAGAGTGATACATAGAACTCAGGGAAACACTTATGTTTACTGGTTTATTATAGAGGATGCGACAAAGGATACAGATGAAGAAAAGCATAGGGCAAAGCATGTGTGAAGAGGCATGTAGCATCCATGCCTTCTCTGGGTGAACCACCCACGAGGAACCTCCACATGTTCAGCTATCTGGAAGCTCTCTGAACTCAGTCCTTTTGGATTTTTATGAAAGTCTCATTATGTAGGCATGATTGAGTAAATACTTAGCCATTGAACCCCTTTCCTCTCCCTAGAGATTCAGGGATGGAGCAGAAAGCTGCAACCCTCTAATTATGCCTTAGTCTTTCTTGTGACTAGCTCATGTCCTGCAGCTACCTAGGGACTGCCAGCCATCAATTAACTCATTGGCATACAAAAAGACATCACTTTGGTGATTCCAAAGATTTTAAGAGTTGTATAATGGGGGACAAAGAACAAATACATTATTTTACAATATCACAATACCTTAGAATATTAGACTTCATCATGAATGAACATAAAGATTTATTTTCCTAATTGTGGCATGAATTATCATTGTCTGAAAAACGACACAGTTACTATTAGACAAACATAACATTTAAAAGATTCTTTTTCAACTTTACCTCCAATAGCTGAAATCATAGAATCTTGGAATTGGAAGGCGCCTTAAAATTACATAACTCAATGTTTTATTGTTTGAATTATATGGACAAAGTGATTCTGTCAGTTTTTTTCCAAGCTGACACAAAGAAAAGTGACAACCAGAAAGGAATGTCACACAAATAGCTTATTTTTGGAGAAGAGCTATCATGCCCTGGATACTCCTTTTAAGCTTTGTCCCTGTTCAAGAGCAGAGAGAACAAATTCAAACAAAAATGCACGTTACCTTGTGTTACTGTCAGAAGGATACCTTTGTCCCTCGATGCTTTAACTCCACCAGAAACTCAGAGTATTTGTATGGAATTTGCTTTTCTTTTTCCTCTTGGAAATAACAGGTCTCAAAGCAACAGTAGGAGAAAAACAAGGTAGAAACTGCAGAGAACGTAGAAGATCACAACACACACATTTTTGCTCATGCCTCATGGGCTTTTACAAATATTGCGTTGAAAGGTGCCTAAAAAAAGCTTGAGAAATTAGGTAAACCATTTTGATTTTAAAAACATCAGAGAAGATTCCACATGCATTTCAAGCTTGCATTTTATGTTACTTAATGATGATGATGATGAACTGAGTGCTTACTTTCTGCCAGACACCATTCCAAGTACTTTTCATTATTAACCCATTTGTGCTCCTAACACCTATATCAGAGAAATGATACATCTATTACCATTTTACAGGGAAGGAAACTTAAGCACAGGAAGATTAAGAACTTATTTAAGATTAAGTGACTCGGATGCTAGCTTACATGGACATTTTTTTCTGCAACATTTTTCTAATGTAAGCAGACTGTATACCATTTCTGAGAACTTCTGTAACAGGGTTATTGTTAGTCTGATTCAATGGCTACTTACTTCTTTTTTTCAGTTGTCCAAGTACCCATTTCGTAGTCAAACAATAAGGTTATTCTATGGACCATAGACTTTGGCTAATCTCTTCTGTCTCTAAGCAGACAGCTATCTCCCCAAAATTAATTTATTTTTTAAAAAAACTTTATCTAAAACAATTTTAGATTTCTAGAAAAATTGCAAGGATTATACAGTGAGTTTCTACATATACTATACCCAGTTTTCCCTATTATTTACATATTAATATTAGTGTAATACATTTGATACAGTTAATGAACTGATACTGATATGTCATTAGTAAAGTCTATACTTTATGCCAGTTTCTTTAGTTGTTACCCAATGTTCCTTTCATTTTCCAGCATTTCATCAATAATATCACATTGCATTTAGTCATTATGTCTCTTTGGTCTATATTTGCTTAATAGTTTCAGGAGATTTGTTTTTGTATTTGTTCATTCTTTGAGGAATTTACATCAACAGGCATGTTATCTGTAAAGAAAGACATTTTAATTTCTTCTTTCCCAATCCATATGCCTTTTTTTTTTTGTCTTAATGACCTGAATTCCAGTATAGTGTTGTCTAAGAATGTTTAAGGACATTCTTACTTCATTCCCAATCTTAGGAGGAAAATGTTAAGTTTCTCACCATTAAGTATTACATCAGTTGCAAATAATTTGTAGACAATATGTGTCATGTTAAGGACACCAATCATATAAAGTTGATTGATGGTGCTTTTCAAGTTAACTATATCCTTATTTTCTGCCTTCTTGATCTATCATTAACAAAAGAGGGGGTGTTTGTATCTTCACTTAAAATAGCAAATATTGTCTATTTTTCTTTGCAATTCTGTTAGTTTTTGCCTCACATATTTTTATTCTCTGTTGTTAGGTGCAAAAACATTTATAATTGTTGTGTCTCCTTGATTCAGAAGTCCACGATAGAGCTCATGAGCCAAGGACGTCTGGGGTTTCATTTGCAGGATCATTTGAGGCCTTATGGTTTTAATTCTAGAAGAAATAAATGTGGCAAGAAGGTTAACAATGAGAAGCCCAGTGGTCAACAATAATAGAATTGTTATAAACAGGCCTAGGATAGGATAGAACCAGGACAGCCAGTCGTTAAGCTCCATGATTCTGTTTCTTGAAGGTCTTTAGTCCTGCGTTTGATTGATTCCTGAGTTTTTTAACTTTAAGACAACACTTAATTGGTTTATAAAGTAGCAGCATTCTTTTCTTAGAAAGAGAAAGGTTCCTTCTATCTTCCCTGTTAGCAGATTCAGGGCCCTTCTACTTTGAAGAGCTATGGCAGCGAAAAAGTTAAGCTGTTTCTGAAGAGTTAGCTATCTCTGCAGAGAGAATTAGCAACCTTTTTGTGTTGTTATTTAACTCCTGAGATAGCTTATATCAAAACTGAGTAGAGGTAGTAACTTTTCTAATACCAGTACCAAGTTTTCCTATTATTCTGGCTTTCCCCGCCACTATGAAAGGAATAACTGGAGTTTGAGACTTTGGTTACAGGTAGCAAAGTTAAGAGTGATAGTCCTGTTAATGTCAGGATGTAAATTAGACTCGTGAGCAGTTACTTTTCTGGGGATCTTGTGGGAAGAGCAAACGTATGTCCTCTAATGGCTCACAGGTATATGAAGGGCCATCTCCTGGAGCTTCAGGATGCGGAGTGGAGGGCCTATGATTTTCTTCAGGAGGTGACCAAGGCTTCAGCTGAGTGTGATGAATCCATGAGTCAATTCCCACCCCTTAACTGCCGTTGGGGTAGACAGAATAACTGAAAATGGTCCTTCCCAAGATAGGCCTCGAGAAGGAGAGTCTGAGGGGAGAGACTTAACAAGCACAAGTCTCCAGGGCAGAACAACTCTTTCCCTGTTTCCCTAGGGTGTCCTTCAGGTCAGGTCCTAGGAGCCTGTTAGTCTTTAGCCAAGGAGATTATATCTTTTATTAGATCTGCTGTTTCCTTGTCTAATACAAGATCATTAGTAAGAAAGAGCCATCCATAAGGCATCTCATAGGGGTTGAGTCTTATATTCTGAGGAGAATTTTGAGCCCTTAAGAGTGCTATGGGTAATAGAGAAGGCCACGGGAGATGGGTTTCCTGTGCCAGTTTCTTTAGGTGTCTCTTAAGAATTTCATTCATCTTTTCCACTTTCCCTGAGGACTGAGGCCTCCAAGCACAGTGGAGATGATACTGTATTTCTAATGACCTGGAAATTCCTTGGATTACAGCAGCTTTGAAGTCAGAGCTATTATCGCTTTGAAGACACGGAGTCCGAATCTATGGATTATTTCATTAATCGGGACTTTTATTATCTCTTGGGTTTTTTCTGTTCTGCAGGGGAAAGCCCCAACCCAGTTTGTGTAGGTATCTACACATATTAGCAGATATTAATATCCCCAAGACTTAAGCATATGTTTAAAGTTCATTTGCCAGTCCCCACCTGGATAATGACCTGTTTGCTGTTCCCCAGAAGGAGATTTGTAATGTGCCAAAGGATTATTTTTCTGGCATATTTCACATCCTTTGACTATTTGTTGGATAGCTTTGAAAAGACCTTTCTCTGTAAATATAGATTTGGCCATTTGATATATATTCTCTATACCTATATGGAAGGTTTGATACAGGATTTTAAGTACTTTCCACCAGCTGGCAGCAGGTAGGAGTACTTTTCCCTCCTCAGTAGTTAGCCATCCTGAAGGAAGAAGATTATGTGTCTGGGAGATTGCCCACTCTACCTCTTCTGATGAGTATTGAGGTCTTGTTCCCTGAAGTGGGTTTTCCCATATTAAAGATCCTTCTATAAATTCTTGCCTAGCTACCCTTTTTGCTTCTAGGTCAGCTCAGTGATTGCCCTCTGCTTCCTTCTCATCTCCTTTCTGGTGACCCCAGCAGTGTAAGACTGGTACCTCTTTTGGTTCTTGGACAGCTTGTAATAAGTCTAAAATTTCCTTATGATATGTAATGGGAGTTCCTGCTGAGGTTAGGGACTCTCTTTTCTTCCATGTGGCAGCATGAGCATGCAGAACCAGGTAAGCATATTTGGAATCTGTATATGTTTACTCTCTTTCCTGTTCCTAATTTAAGAGCTTGAGTGAAGGCTAATAGTTCTGCCAGCTGGGCACTAGTCCCAGGAGGAAAGGAATTACTTTCAAGCACTGTTTGATACTGACTACTGCATATCCTGCCTTTCAAACTCCATTTTCCATAAAGGAACTTCTGTCAGTGTATAGGTTAAGGTCAGGATTGGCTAGAGGAGTATCTAAGAGATCTTCTCAAGCC